>JBAMCM010000764.1:0-18356 GCA_037075145.1 Scaptodrosophila latifasciaeformis | reverse complement strand
GCGCCTGACAGGGATTATAAACTAATAAGTCCTCGAAACATGGTGACACCCAGCTCACAGGTGGGAAAATCGAAATTGTTCAGAAATGCCCTCATCTCTTCGTCTAGTTCTTCTTGCTTTAGGTGCAATGCCAAATATCACCCTCTGGTTAAATGTACCAAATACTTGGCAACACTTAGATACAAGGAAGCGAAACGTCTGCATTTATGTCTAAATTGTCTGGGGAAGGGGCGTAGTCTCCAAAATTGCAAATCTGGACATTGCAAGCAATATCAGTCCAAACATCATTCGTTGCTTCATATGGACTTCACCCCAGGTCTCGCAACCGCGCAATCTACTCAGACTTCTCCTCCTCATTCATCGGTACTCGTTTCCAATGCCCTTTCTCTACTTTAAGATCAAATAGTAAAACAGACCGAATACGTGTTACAGTTGCCGCCGTTATCAATAAATGCATACGATGTTTTCGTTTAAAGCCAAAACTATGCGAGCACATCATGGCACCTTTACCAGCTGATCGCGTGCAGCCCCATCGTCCTTTTCACACCACTGGAATTGACTATTGTGGCCCCTTCTATTGCAAGTCAGAAGTTAGAAACCGACCACCTACAAAATGTTATATTTCGATTTTTATTTGCTTTGCAACTAAGGCTGCGCACTTGGAAGTTGTTGAAGATCTCTCCACGCAATCATTTATCGCTGGCTTAAAGAGATTTGTCAGCATCAAAGGAAAACCCAACGCTATCTGGTCGGACAACGCAACGAACTTTGTTGGTGCAAAAAATCAACTTAAGGACCTTCGTCAACTATTTCTCAGGGATCCGCAAAATCAAGATTTCATCAATGCATGTTGTTCTATTGGCTTGAAATGGCACTTCATCCCACCGTGATCCCCTCATTTTGGCGGTTTGTGGGAAGCCGCTGTTAAATCTGCTAAATTCCACTTCAGCCGTGTCGTTGGGAAGACAACGCTGACCTTTCACGAACTGCGCACTCTTACATGTGAAGACTCTGAAATGTTAAATTCACGACCTCTTTGTCCAATTACAGAAAACCCCAGCGATTTGGACGTATTGACTCCGGGCCATTTTTTAATTGGGTCTACCTTTGCCACCTTTGACGAACCTGATCTCACCCATTTGGATATCAATCGTCTCAATAGATGGCAACGCATATGTCAGATGCAGCAGAACTTCTGGCGGAAGTGGAGCTCCAACTACCTTTCCCTTCTTCAAGAACGTGGCAAATGGCGCAAATCCGTGCAAAATCTGGAGCCTAACAGTGTCGTCGTGATCAAAGAAGACAATCTTCCACCTCTACAATGGTGACTGGGTCGAATTCAGGAGACGATTGCTGGAAAAGATGGCACTGTGCGAGTTTTTAGTCTACGCACTGCGGGGGGAGTAATCAAAAGAGCCGTCAACAAAATCGCTGTTCTGCCCTTCGACACCACTTCTGTTGAAAAGATGCCTCTTCCAACGGGGGGAGCATGTTGAGAGCAGAACTTTCAATCATAATTTGTATCCGGAAATCAAAACCAAATGTAAAATGTATACAAAGCTTTACGCAACATATGTTTTATAAAGCTTTAGCACAGTTTATTTAAACAAGCTTTTTGCCAAGCACAGCTTTTCTTGTATTCTTTTACTAGTCTACCATTGTCACTGCACACAAAATACACGCGCGAGATACCAGTGCCTCCTGCAGCTGGTGTGAGTGTCCAAAATGTTTCGGTAGGTTTTAGGTTCCAAGTATATTTTCTTTAAATGATGCGACAAGCGACTTTTCACTTCGAGATTCAAAAATGAACTCAACTGTGTTTTATTGAACAAATAAAAGCTTAAGCTACAATGTTTACAAGAAGCTGCTACGATGTTTACAAGAAGCTGCTACGATGTTTACAAGAAGCTGCTACGATGTTTACAAGAAGCTGCTACGATGTTTACAAGAAGCTGCTTTGCGTCTTAATTCCGTGAATGGTGGGTGGTACCGAATTGTATATACTCTGTATAGTCGATTCGGTAACTCCTCCTTCCCTGGAATGGAGTGACGGCCACATTGATGGAATGGCCGGAGCGTAATTTAACGGAGTCTTTGTCGAGGCGAAAGTGATGCTCCTTCTCTTGCATGTCAGGATACATGTTGCACATGTGGTCACTAAAGCAGACAAAATGTAAATTGTGTAAAGATGGTTTGTTGCTGCAGTTTTTATGACAACTAGGTCGTCTTGGCTGGATAGAGACCGTAGGTGAAGTTTCTATAGGTTTATGTCATCGAACGTGTTGTTAATATTAATCTTCTTGAACGACTCTATTGAGAGTCCTGTTTTTGGTTCGAATTCCATCACTGTATCGTCATATGTTAGGCTGTTGATATTGACCGTGCAGTTGTTAAATGTTAGTATCACTGACCCATTGATTAAGAAGGGAGGTTGGCAAGAGGATGTGACGTTGGTCCTCACGGTGTTGAATATGAAGATGTGGCGTTGTTCCGCTTCCTTGATGATTTCTTGCAGCCCGATGTCTTTAATGTCGCATGTTGTTGTTTGACCTTGGCGTATTCCTTTGATGCAGCTGATGTCGATTAAGTTGGTTTGTGCTCGAGCACTTTCGCATATATATGTTCGATGAATTTTAGGGCATTTGTCCTCTACATACAAAATTTGCTTATCCTTATCATGTAATATATAGTTGGGTACAATTAGAAATTTGGTTTTGTTTAATGGTAAAGGAACAGTGTGTGTTAGTGTATACATCTGTGTCTTAAATATGGGTATTTTAATATGAAATATTATGTAGGAATCGTTAATATAGGTTTCTAGAGCTAACAATCTGTATAGGTGTTCGTCTGATTCTATTTTGACATTTTGTTTTATTATGAATTCGTTAATAGATTTATCTCGTTTTCTGACAATATAAATTTGGGTATAAGACTTAACTTAGTTAATAAAATGCTTTCGGCTATGTTACTTATGTGGTTGTTTAAGACAGTCTATATTGAAATTAATTCTAGTGATATATTGGAGAAGGTGTATTTCTTTATGTTCATCATTCAGAGTCTTGTAAATATTATTATTGTAATTCTTAATAAAATTGTTAATTGTTAGTTGCTCTTGATTAATGTGTTTTGTTATATTCTCAAATATTAGAATAGCTTCTTTGTTAAAAAGTGTTTGTTTGTTGATTTTTTCTGTTATTTGATTTTCATTTTCTCTAACAACGTTAAACTTTTCGACAATAGTTTGGGCGTCTTTAGCGTCCATATTTCCCGTTACTACTTTTATTATGCTACCAAGACCGTTTACAATACCTCTTTTTTTCTTTCTTTGGGTAATAAGGTGTTTATTTTAGTCTTTAGCTGATCTATTTTGGCTTTTAAGCCGTTTATAATTTCATCTGAAACTCTTACTTCTTCTAGCTTATTAAGTACTGTTTCAAAGTTTATAATATTTTCTAAAAGGTCCTGTATGTTAATTTTGTGGAGTAAATGTTTGTATGACTGTATGACTATTGCGTCTCCCAGGTCTATTTTTGCGATTTTGTCATACTCCGCCAGTGTTTGAATTTTGATTACTTGTGCCGTTACGCAGCAAAATCTGTAGAATATGACCCATATTACTATTTTGTTCTCCTCTTAATTTTTTCTTTATGGATTTTTTGGTCTTTGTTTGATATAAATGTTAGGCCCTTGTCTTCCTTAACTGTGTGTTTTTTGAATCGTGGTGTCAATTTATTTCTCCTATTTTCCTTTCTAAAAATTGTTTTACCTACTTCGAGAGCAATTGGTGGGTTTCTACCCTCATTGCTTTTTGCAATTCTGTCTTTCATTTTATTCTCCATATTTTCCTTTATGTCAGGGTAGATAGTATTACGGAATTCGTTAAGTTTTTGAAGGTAGTCGTGTTCGTTATTCGGATTGATCCCCTGTGTTAATAAGTGGGGCCTTCCGTGAAATATCTCAAAGGGGGTGTACTTTGTCGCTGAGTGAATTGAGTTGTTATATGTAGTTAGGGTTTCGAAAAAAATGTCTTCGTGGTCACAAGAGAGTTTTTCTGCTTTTCTTTTATTTAGTATTATCCTGTATATTTCTGTAAGGGACGAATGGAGTCTTTCTACCGGGGAATTACTCGAAGATTGTTGGAACGACGTGAAGTGCAATATGATATTATATTGTGCACAAAAGTCCTTAAAAAGTTTGTTTGCAAACTCCGTCCCTTGGTCGCAAATGAGTTTCTTTGGAATTCCAAAGGTTGATAGAAAATTTCTCATTGCTTTGACTACGTTTAAGCTGTCCCTAGTCATGATTGTATATCCCGCAGCGAATTTTGAAAATTTGTCAATGATGGTTAAAATGGTCTTGCCATTAATCGTATAAATGTCCGTATGTATAATTTGCATGGGGTGTGATGGGGTTTCGGTTTCGGAAAATACGATCTTTTGCGGTTGCCTGTCGTATTTAAGTGTTTGACAGACATCGCAATCATTAATGATATGGGTTACTTTTGTTTTTAATAATGGGAAATATATGGATCTTCTTAAGTGGGCTACTGTTTCGTCTATTCCCCTGTGATTGTTTGCCAAATGATACTTTCGTATTTCTGTTTCCTGTTCGTTTGTATCAGTTATATCTTGTAATAAAGTGGTGCATCTTATGACCTTGTACAGTGCGGTAGGTAGAAAATATTCTTTTAAGGTGTCTTTAATAATTTCGAAGATTTCGTCTGGTGCAAAAATAGCACAAGTTTTGTTAGGTTTTAGAATTTGTTTTAGAATATTAGCCATGATTTGTTTATCATAATGAGTCTCAGCTATGGTTCTTCTTATTTTGTTCTTAAAGAGCATAGAGGTCAATTTTTCTGGTTTAGTTGTGGTTTTTTTTAAATTATTTGTATATTAAATTCGTTTAATGGTTTATTGGAAATCGGAATTGCGTTAGGGGTAACGCTGTTTGTGGGGGCAAGTAACAGAATTAGTGTTGATTTCACCAGTTACACGACTAAGAGCGTCGGCCACCACGTTTTGAGACCCCTTTTTGTAGACCACTTCGTAGTCATATTCCAATAATTGAAGTTTCCATCTAACTAGTTTTGAATTTGGTTCCTTAAAATTCATGAGCCAAGTAAGTGGCCTGTGGTCTGTGACTATTTTGAATTTTTGCCCGTACAAATAGGGGCGAAAGTATTTTGTGGCCCAAATTATGACCAACATTTCCTTTTCTACGGTCGAATAATTTATTTCTGTATCTGATAGCGTTCTGCTAGCATAGGATACGGGCTTGTCTTGGTTGAGAGTACCTTGGGACAAGACTGCCCCGATAGCGAAATTGCTAGCGTCTGTGGTAAGTATAAAAGGCTTGTTGAAATCTGGGTACTGGAGGATCGGGTCGTTGCAAAGTAACGTTTTGCACGTTTCGAAAGCCCTAATAAATTCTTCATTTATTTTTACAGTAGCTTTGCCCTTTAATTGTTGTGTCAGTGGTTTCGTGATTGCTGCGAAATCCTTTATGAACTTCCTATAATAGCCAAGTAATCCTAGAAAGGATTTAATTTGTCTTTGTGTTTTAGGCATGGGAAAAGCTTTAATAGCAATCAGTTTTTTTGGGTTGGGCTTTATGCCCGAATTGGTGACTACATGACCCAGGTACTCAATTTCCTTTTTGAAAAATTCGGATTTCTCCGGTTGGAGCTTCAAATTCGCTCTACTTAGTCTGTCAAATACTAGCTTCAGATCATTAACATGTTCTTGGAGTGATGCTGAAAAAATTATTATATCGTCAAGATATATAAGACAGCATTTACCGTTCAGGTCTGCTAGGATGTTATCCATCACTCTTTGGAAGGTTGCTGGGGCGTTAGTGAGGCCGAATGGCATTCTCACAAACTCGAAATGGCCTTCAATTGCGGAAAAAGCTGTTTTGCTGATATCTTTGGGGTCCATTTCTATTTGGTGATATCCGCTTGCCAAATCTAGAGCTGTGAAATACTTAGCTCTACCAATTCTGTCTAGGACATCGTTGATATTTGGCATAGGGTATTTGTCTTTAACGGTTTTCTCGTTTAACTTTCTATAGTCTATTACCAGTCTCCATTTTTTGTTACCTGAAGCGTCAGGTTTTTTAGACACCAGAAAAATGGGTGCGCCCCATGGAGAGTGGCTGTGCCTGATAATGTCTTGTTCTAACATGTTGGTGATCTGTCTTTGAACTTCCTGTCTTTCCACTGGACTATACCGGAATGGCTTTGAATGTATTGGAATTTCGTCTGTAGTCTGTATTTTGTGCTTAACAAGGTTGGTAAAAGTCAGGTTGTCCCCCTCTTGGTGGAACAATTTTGGAAACCTTCTACAGAGATTCTTTAATGCAGTAAATTCTTCTGCGTTTAAATGGTCTGTCTTTAATTTGGTAATTATATTCGTTCTGTCTTGTGGGGTGTTGTTGCTAAACTCGGATATAGCATTTATTTCGATAAAATCGTTTCCGGCATATCTCTCAACCTGTAGTTTCGCGTCAAGACACAATTTCTGTTTGTCTTGAGAAACGTTGACTACTTCCATAAAACTGGAGTTGTCTATAGCTTGGTATAGACCTCCTGATATGAGTAGATTGTCGGAGATTTTTGTAGTTTCGTACCAGAATTCACCGTTATCGATGGTGACTGGTAACTTAACTATGTTTTTAGAAACTTCTTCTAAGACGTGTAGTTCTGAAGTTGTGTTATTTTCCGAGTGTAATTTAATATTGAAATATTGAGTTTTTAGGATTGCTTCTGGAATGTTAACTGTTGCTCCTAACTTTTGCAAAATGTCCATCCCGATTAACCCATCAAAGAATGGGTGAAATTTGAACAGTATTAGTTGATAACGCGTGTTATCAGAAAATTCTGCAAATACGGGTATTATTGCTTTTTGAAAAACTTGGTGCACGTTGAGTGCGGTTTTAATTGAGATTGGGTCGGACAAGTTAATTCTGTCTGTGTGGGATATCAATTCTGGGTTGATGAATGACATGGTCGCCCCTGTGTCTATTAGGAATTTTAGCGGATTAGATTTGAGGTGGATTAAAATGTATGGTAGGGGGGACCCGAGTTGTTCCTTTATTAAGTATCCTGTCTGTTTCTCGAGGCACTTTGTTGAAAATTTGAGTCCTCGTCTATATTGTGAAGTTGGGAGGTTTGAGTGTATTTCTCAGAATCTTGTTCTATATTATGAATAGAACCCCTGCTTTTATTGGAGTTCGGATTCTCGAATTTCCTAGGTTCGTATGAACGGTCATTTTGATTGTCTTTTGGCATTATTGCCTTCATATTTTTTTTTCTACGTGGGGAATAATCTCTGTCATTCGAGGAATATTGTTTATGGTCCCTCTTTCTTTCGTTATATCTTGGGTCATAGTTATTCCTACGATTGCCCTGATAACCACGAAAGTCCGTTTGTCTTTTATATTCTGTCACTCTAGTTTCTTGTTTTCTTTTGTTCTCCTGGAAATAAATGTCTCTTTCTTTCATGGCCCACTGAAAGGCTTCTTGGAGGTTGGTAGGTCTCATAGACCTTACCGCTAGGCCAAGTGGGCCTTTAATGCTGGTAGTGAAAATATTAAGACAGGTTTCTCCGAAGAACTCCTTCTTTGATCTTATTTGAAAAGAGCTGTCTTAATTTCACAGATTTTCTTGAACAAAATCTGGATTGGGAGTTGAGCGTGAGCGAGACCATATAATTCGGCCATTAGGGCTTGCTCGTCTCGCTTGTCGGCACAAAACAAAATTAGTGCGTCTTTAATTTCATCCCAATTAAGACCAGCTCCTGCTGTATGAATCGCATCCTCGGCTTTGCCCTCCAGTTTCTGTCTAATCGCCCTCAAGAGGGTGCGTCCGTATGGTGTTTTGTCCGTGTCCCTAATTGCAATTAGAAAGGAAACGAATTGGGTCTGGAATTCTTAGAGACGAAAAGATGTCTGCCTGGCTTGGCATTAACGTGGCTTGGTTAGAACCTGGAGAGCTCTGAGTCGAAGTCATTGAAGATAGTGAAGGTACACTTCCTACTACCTGAAGTTGAGTTTCGTTTAGGTCTTCCCTACTATCGGTTAAGCTGGTACTAGCTCTAAGCTTGCTCCTAGTGTTTGGAAAGATTTTTTTTACTCTGCCAATAGTAGACATTTAGGGAAAGGCTACTACCTGCCACTGCCCAATCAAGAAGCAAAGGGTCTTGCAGAAAACAGCAAAATGTGTGTATCGAATGTTAAATTTTTAACCCTCTACTGCATGAGCATAGAAATATTGAAGAAAAAATTTTTTTTATGTAAATATTGTTTTATTTAGGTGAAAATAACATATATTTGGAATTTTTTTTTTGTTTGGGGCAAGTTGGGGAAAAAAATGAAGCCATATAGCTTTCTATGCATTTAGCGTATTTAGCGTGAAGCCATATAGGCTTTCTATGCAATCATGTGAAAGTCGGCAAAACAGTTTCTTTTATCATTATAACATAAAAATACATTGCATTTCTCGCAAAAGGTGTATGATCGGAAGGAACAATCGTTTTGGCAGAGTTGCCTATTCTTTTTCCAAGTGGGAAAATGTCCAATTTTGTCCTCTCGAACAGAATTTAAGGGAAAATCCTGGTGCCTCATTCGCTTGCTGGTACAAGGAGTGCCTTCCCTGCTTGTAGTCGGCGATGCAGTTGAAGTCATCCCAGGACGCCCGCGCTTCTTTATTTTTCCTGCCTTGGACAGGTGCTCAGTTATAGAAAGTTTAAAGTCGAACAGTGGCATATATTGATCTGACTTACGACGGTATAAAATCCACGAATTAACCACGCACATATCAATCATGTGGAAAAATATTTTTTTATACCATTTTCTTGTACGCAATTGAATTCTATAAAGTCCCAGTAAAGAATCAAGTAAATCAACGCCACCCATATGGTAATTGTACACATCAACAGCCTTAGGAGACTCGATTTCTATATACTTTTTGTCTTTCTTACTGTATCGCTTTTTTGTTGAAACAGGATGGCTTCCCACATAAGTAGAAAGAATGTTGACTACTTTATTGTCAAACCAAGAGACGAGGCCAAGCTCAATTCCATTGATATTAGCTACTTTTTCGACCATGTATCCACGTCCTTTCTTTTTTAATTCCTTTTCAGTTGGCATCTTTGAATTAGGTACTCGATTAATCCTTACCGTACCCAAAGCCAATATACCATTTTTCATAAGGTAGACTTCAAGGTTGAGACTATTGAACCAATTGTCGAAAAATAATTTAAAGTTTTTTCCTTTTGGTACGGTTGCCGATAGTCTTGTTACAACATTTCCGCTTACTCCCAAATTAGGTGCTTCTTCCGGATATGTATCACTTTGGGCTCCCGCAAAAATATCAAAATCGTAGCTAAAACCTGATACTCCACTCAAAACAAAACTTTTGAAGCCCCATTTGTGAGGCTTTGCTGGATTATATTGTTTTAAGTGGTGCCGGCACTTCGTGGGAATAATTTGCTCATCAACCACCAAATGTTCCTCCTTAGGTACGAGCAACAATTGATTACGGATTTTGTCCAGTACCGGTCGAATCTTGAATAGCTTGTCAAACCCGGCTTCACCTGCCAACTTCATATCTTCATTATTGTTGAAGTGCAGAAAACGTTTTATAGTTTCCCATCTATTGCAAGTCATGGTGTTATATATGAATTCTTGACCAATCGTCTTATTCCAATATAGTCTAGAAGATGGTAACTTTACCAACGACATGTATATGACCATGCCTATAAATTGCTCTACTTCATTTCGAGTTATATTAGCTGGCCTATTTATATCAAGTTGGACTGCATATAGATTTGACTGCTCAACCAAGAAATTCATCAGATCGTCGGTAAAAAAAAATTTAAAAAAGTCTGCCGGTGTTTCCAGTCCATTAATACAAGTTGGAAGATTGGTATTTCCTTCAAATGGAAAGCTCTCAGTCGAATACGATGGCAAGTGTCCATCTTTCCATATCGGTGCTCTTGCCTTTTTTGGCTTTGGCTTTGCTTTCGAAGTGCTCGGCTCTTCACAGCGGTCATCGGAACTGCTCTCATCGGTCTCCGAAATATATACATCTTCCTCTATAATTCTTTGTTTCCAACCCATTCGTCTTCGGAATCGGACGTGTTGTCGACTTCACTTAGTAACGATTTCGTTGACGTATTTCAAATACCGTAAAATGATTGTACATCATTTCTAAAAAAATTCATAAGTACATAGAATATAACATATATGTACACGTTGCTGCATATACAGCCATATATGGCGTCAGCAGTTTCTTGCAAAAAATGGTACTTATTAGCTTACCGAATAGTCAAATTATATAAATATTAAAGAAAACTTTATATTCTTTTGGAAAAAAAATAGTTTTAAGCGCTAATGGTGTTTTTTAATAGAGTAAATTAATTTTCAAATAGAGCAATGTCAATTTAGTTCGTCTGCTTGAGGTACTTGCACAAAACTGATAAAACGCGAGAAAAGGCAACATGAAAAAGTTCTGCACATCGAATCCAAGAGAAAATAGGCAAAGAAGAATAACTGTAACAATGAATCAGCGTATGTACCGTTATCACCAAAAAAATAGAAAGGAGAAACCAATAGGCTCTGTACGGTAGAGGGTTAAACGAAGTTTAACGATGTTATTGGTAAAAGGTACTTAAAAATGTATATGTCGTTTTTAGAAAGGTCTTAAAAATATGTGTTTTGCTTAAAAAAAAAAAATGTGTCTTGCTTAAAAATATGTGTTTGATGAGTGTAGACTTCTGTTCCTTGATATAGTGTGTGTTTAAGATCTGTAATTATTTTGGCAATATTATTGTTTCTTTTTTTTTGTTAATAGTTGCTTCGGTTGTGAGAATTGTACAAAAATAGGGAATGTATATTTGTTCCCTTACATAATTTTTATTTAGTTATATTATTTTATTTATATATGTAATTTTTTTTTTTATTTGTCCCTAATTGAATTTTTATCACATTGCCCTTCAGTGACCTATTCGAATCAGTTCGGTTGCGTCCGGCATGTCAAAGAATGATTTGACTAGCCTCAGTGACCTGTTCAACCATGAACTGATTCACGTCCAGCGCTAGATGTAACTCACGTTTGCATGTTTTTTATACCCTGTACCTAAAAAGGTACAAGGGTATATTAAGTTTGTCAAATGTATGTAACATAGAGAAGGAGACGTCAGAGACCCCCCAAAGTTACCTAAGTATGATCAGGGTGACTAGAGAAATCGATCTAGCCATGTCCGTCTGTCTGTCTGTCTGTCTGTCTGTCCGTCTGTCCGTCTGTATGAACACCTCGTTCTCAGAGATGGTAAGGCCTAGAAAGTTCCGGTTTCTTGCTAATAATCATTTGTTCTGCAGGTTAGATCAAGTTTATTAATTTTTTTAATATCCGATTTAGGTTCGGAATGAAAAGTATAAAACCACAACAACCTCAAAAAAAGGAAAAAGTTTATAGGCCAAACTTTTTTGTTTGTTATCATATTATTACGAAAGTTTGCAGTTAGAAGTTCTTATATGTTCTCAATAAGGATGTGAGGTTTTGATCTGATCGGACAACTATATCATATAGCTCCCATAGGGCCGATCGAAAGTGCAAAAATCGTTTTAACGTCATAATTTCTTTATCTTTAAAGATATTTTATTCAAATTAAGAAAAAATGTGAACTTTAAAATACTCAGCAGCTGTGCAAAGTTTTAATAAAAATGGAGATCTACATCGTATAGCTTCCATAGGGCTAATCGGTCAAGTAATCCGATTTCTGTGCTTTTTTGTCAGAAAACGGGTTATTTATGAACCAATCGCAACCGAATTAAGCATAAGACAGTTTTTAGTATAAGTTTTTAATAACTCCAAATTTTATTGAAATCGGATGACTATATCATATAGCTTCCATAGGGCTAATCGGTCAAGAAATCCGATTTCTGTGCTTTTTTGTCAGAAAACGGGTTATTTATGAACCAATCGCAACCGAATTAAGCATAAGACAGTTTTTAGTATAAGTTTTTAATAACTCCAAATTTTATTGAAATCGGATGACTATATCATATAGCTCCCATAGGGCTAATCGGTCAAGAAATCCGATTTCTGTGCTTTTTGTCAGAAAACGGCTTATTTTTGAGCCAATCGCAACCAAATTAAGCATAAGACAGTTTTTAGTATAAGTTTTTAATAACTCCAAATTTTATTGAAATCGGATGACTATATCATATAGCTTCCATAGGGCTAATCGGTCAAGAAATCCGATTTCTGTGCTTTTTTGTCAGAAAACGGGTTATTTATTAACCAATCGCAACCGAATTAAGCATAAGACAGTTTTTGGTATAAGTTTTTAATAACTCCAAATTTTATTGAAATCGGATGACTATATCATATAGCTTCCATAGGGCTAATCGGTCAAGAAATCCGATTTCTGTGCTTTTTTTGTCAGAAAACGGGTTATTTTTGAGCCAATCGCAACCAAATTAAGCATAAGACAGTTTTTGGTATAAGTTTTTAATAACTCCAAATTTTATTGAAATCGGATGACTATATCATATAGCTTCCATAGGGCTAATCGGTCAAGAAATCCGATTTCTGTGCTGTTTTGTCAGAAAACGGGTTATTTATGAACCAATCGCAACCAAATTAAGCACAAGACAGTTTTTGGTATAAGTTTTGAATAGCAAAAAATTTTATTGAAATCGGATGGCTATATCATATAGCTCCCATAGGGCTAATCGGACAAAAACTCCGATTTTTTTTTTGTCAGAAATCGGGTTTTTTATGCACGAATCGCAACCAAAAATACCATATGATAGTTTCTTTTGTAATAACCCAAAAAGCGAAGTTTTAATCTGATCGGACTACCATAATATATAGTTTCCGTATGGCCTCTTGGAAGTGCAAAAATCGTTTTAGCGTCGTAATTTCTTTGGTCTTCAAGATATCACTGTTCAATTTGGGAATAAGTCGTGCTTTAGAACACCAATCAATTGTGCAAAATTTAATCGAAATCAGATGGTATTTTTATTATTTTGTCTGAAATACTGATTTACGCTCCCTACAGGTACAGGGTATCTCAAACTCGGCTGCGCCCGAGTTTAACGTTCCGAATTTTTTTTTTTTTTTTTTTTTTTATTCTTACACAACTTTCACATCACTATCACATCACTATTTCACTTAATAATTACTTACAATACTAGGATACTGATATGGTGTATCCTGAAGTCCTTGTTGTAGGTTCTTAATCCGACTGCGCCAGATACCACTGCCTCCTGCAGCTGGTGTGAGTGTCCAAAATGTTTCGGTAGGTTTTAGGTTCCAAGTATATTTTCTTTAAATGATGCGACAAGCGACTTTTCACTTCGAGGTTCAAAAATGAACTCAACTGTGTTTTATTGAACAAATAAAAGCTTAAGCTACAATGTTTACAAGAAGCTGCTACGATGTTTACAAGAAGCTGCTTTGCGTCTTAATTCCGTGAATGGTGGGTGGTACCGAATTGTATATACTCTGTATAGTCGATTCGGTAACTCGTGCATGAATGTCCGTGTTTGTGATTTTGGTATACAATATACTGAGCTAAGTCAGCATTTGTTACATCTGTCGTAACAAATCGATCAATAAAAGCTGTTACCGAAGGAATAGTGCTGTCATTATCTAAATCTATAACAGGCGCGCCTTTTAACCAAAACATGCCATGTATATGTGAAGAGCCCCTTTGTTGAAATTCAACTCGCCAATAATATTTTGTGACGGGATGTTCTCCGAAAATACCACCTTGTTTCCTCATAACTTTTAATAATTGCCTATACCTAAAATCGAAATACCTAGCACAAGTTACAGGATCTGTTCTAATAAGGCGAGCCTTTTCTCCGAAACTTAAATTAGAAACATCGTCTTCTGTAACTTGCTCTCGATCTACATTATTTTTGAGCAAAACTAACAGCTCTGACCACTTCATTTCAGCAGCCGATAAGGTAATGAAAATGGAAGGTAAGCCAAACTGACGAATCATGGCCATAACCTTCTTTTTTTCTGCCTCCCAGTGAGCTGGTGACGTGCGTATGCCCTTGAGTACCCTATAGCCTTCATCATGGTGAATCAAATTATTAATTTGCTCTTCATTGAGAGCGTTAGAAACTGTTATGCCTTGAGGGGCGCTGTGCTTTCTTAAGCAAATAGATGTGTTATTCCGAATATTAATAAGCTCTAACTTCTTGTAATTGAAGAACAACTTGTCAGTTCTACAACCTCTCCTATCCACATTTCGAAGCTCTGATCTAACTATGGTTGTAAAACTTTGGGTTGATTTCCGTTTTTCGCCAGCATATATTGAGGGAAATGCTAACTCTTCAGAGTCAGCATCAAGGATCATATCGAGCGGTCTTTGGCCTTCGCCAGGAGCAATGATGATTCTCTGTAAATCAACATTGTCGATCTGATTATTCTCAAGTAGAGTTTCCTGACCGCCAGGATTAATATCATTTAAGTCAGCTTCATCTTCAATCTCTTCATGATCTTCCTCAAGACCTTCGTGAGCTCTGTATCTACTTGAGAAACTACGAAAGGAACAGTATCGGCTGTAAAAGTTGACATCCACTGTTCATTAATTAAAATGTTATGTTTTGTATAAAGCTCAGTGCTAACTAAATACCTAATAGCTTCTGCAATTTTTGCAGGCCTAATAGATTCAGCAATGAAATTATGCTGATCTGCCATTCTACGTTTGAGGTGGAGCTGAACAACCTCTGCTTCGTTAAAAGCCCGTGGAAGGGAAGTCACGATTGTATTAACTGGTATGGGAACGTTAACTACAGCTCCTTTTATGGCACTTTGGCGCTCTTGACCTATCGGTTTTATTATCATAAAAGGAAGACGAGGAGAAATAAGGCGCTCGTCTAATGGACTAAGGCCTTTGAGACAATCGGGAAGCTCTGGAAAATCTAAGCCATTTTTAATAGAAGAATTGGGTCTTTTACCCAATTTTATATTGCGGCTACAAGTTTTGGAGAAAGTGTAAATTTCGTCAGCAGAAGGAAACTGACTAGTTAAAGCTAATATATCTGCACTAAATTGGTTATGGCTTTCAATAAAAGAACGAGCTATTCTATCTATTTGATAAGGAAACCATAAGCCTTTGCAACATATGCAAATTTGATTGGGACCCAACTTTACGATTCTATTAAAATTAGTAATTTGCGATTCTAAGCTAATATTGTTGGGTACCCTGTTTTCTTCAACAGCTATTGCACGTTCCTCTCTATTGCGGGCAGCATTCCTTCGGTTTTCTGCTTCTCTATTTTCAATATTGCTCCTATGTTGACTAACTCTTTGACTAATACTCCTCGAAGCGTCAAATCCTGCTTGTCGAGCTAGCAAGCGCGAACTTATTCGTGCAGCTGTATTACGAGCTTGTTCAATAGCCCTAAGTGTAAAGTTTTGTCTAGCCAAAGATCTATTTATACGATCGTGTTCTCTCTCCAAAATTCGACGTTCAATATTCCTACGTCTAATTCGCCGATTATTGGTATCTCTAACCTGTTCTGTGCTCCGTGTCAGTATGTTTGACCGTTGCTGGGCCCGGCGACTGCTATCGGCAACCTGTTCCGCCTGGCGAACCTCCGGATTAGTGCGTCTATTTCTTCTATTAGCTGTATCCCTAGTCTGTTCTATGGTTCGTGTCAGTCTGTTTGACCTTTGCTGCGCCCGGCGGCTAGTATCGGCAACCTGTTCTGCCTGGCGAACCTCCGGATTAGTCCGTCTATTTCTTCTATTAGCTGTATCCCTAGTCTGTTCTATGGTTCGGGTCAGTCTGTTTGACCTTTGCTGCGCCCGGCGGCTAGTATCGGCGACCTGTTCCGCCTGGCGAACTCCTGAAACGGCCCGTCTTTGTCTCCTATTTGTAGTATCTCTTACCTGTTCTATAGCCCGAGTCAGTTTGTTTGATCGTTGCTGCGCCCGGCGACTGCTATCGGCAACCTGTTCCGCCTGGCGAACTCCTGAAACTGCCCGTCTTTGTCTCCTATTTGTAGTATCTCTTACCTGTTCTATAGCCCGAGTCAGTCTGTTTGACCTTTGCTGCGCCCGGCGGCTGGTATCGGCAACCTGTTCTGCCTGGCGAGCCTCTAGATTACTCCGTCTATTTCTTCTACTAGCTGTATCCCTAGTCTGTTCTATGGCTCGTGTCAGTCTGTTTGATCGCTGCTGCGCCCGGCGACTGGTATCGGCGACCTGTTCTGCCTGGCGAACCCCTGGAACTGCCCGTCTTTGTCTCCGATTGGCTGTATTTTGGTCCTGCTCTGTCTCCATCTCTATGTTACTATTACCATTTTGTTGCTGATACACATTTATCCTATTGCGCCTCCTATTTAAATGACGAATTCTATCGGAAAATTGTTCCGTATTCCTAAGCTCCTCATTTGCTCTACGGACTCTCTGTGAAGCAGCATTTGCTTCCCTTTCTAGTGCTGCGTACTCCTCATCTTGCCTATGTACAACATTTCTCAGATGGCGATTCCGAGATATTTGAGATGCAGACCGACGATTAAGTATTGGCATATTTATGGACTTACAAGCTCTATTTATATAATATCGGTATATAGATTGGGTATAAATCACACACAAAGGACACAAATCCGCGCACTACACCAAATAATTAACACTATTGCTTAATAAAACGTTCTAGCACACTCCAACCTCGCGCCTAAAAAAACGCGCCAAAACATACGCCACGCAAGTGCAACAAAATATAATAAATCTCACTATATCACTATATTTAATGATAATAATTAATTTTAAACGAAATGAGAATCGCAATATTTAAAATTCACTTTTAATAAATTTAAAAAATCACAATTATTATTATTTTCTTTAACCACCAAGAGTAAGTTATCGCACGCTCCAATTGCAAAGCAACTGACTTTTTGACTTGTTACAATCTCATTTTCCTCATACTTCTTACACATATATTACAAAAACAATTAAACCGCCAAAAATTGGAATCAAAACAAATAGACAATTATAAGAAAGCGCTATATTGAAAGCACCGAAACATGCATACACTTTCTTGTGTGTTGTATGCTAATATATATAAAGAAAATGTTAATATTCTAATAATTTCAAATTCAATTTTTGCATTATATTTAGGCCGATCAGATGCTTGGTATATGTAAAGTATCTCACTTTATTAGCTAAAAATAATAAAAATATTTTTGCATTTTGTATCGAAGGTGCCAGATTTTCAATACTCGTTCAAAGTGCAGTGTATGTTTGTGCTTTGTTATTGGGTTTTTCGTTTCTCTTTGCCACTGAGAGCGGCAACTATAACAGAAACTGCTGCTGTTAATAACAGAGCGTGAGCTCATACATATGTAAGTTGCATTTAAAATATTGAATACACCTGCAACAATTTTAAAAGCTGCTGCTGCCGTTAATAACAGAGGGTGAACATTAACATATGTAGCATTTTGGTGAAACAGTTCAATTGGAATTACATGATATAGTTATCCGATTTCATCAAATTTCTGATTTCGATTCGTGCATAAAAAAAAAACAATTTCTGACAAAATAATAAAAATACCATCTGATTTCGATTCAATCTGGCACAATTGATTGGTGTCCTAAAGCACGTCTTATTCCCAAAATTAATAGAGATATCTTTAACACCAAAGAAATTACGACGCTAAAATTTTTGCACTTCCAATAGGCCATACGGAAACTATATGTTATGGTAGTCCGATCAGATTAAAACTTCGCTTTTTGGGTTATTACAAAAGAAACTATCATATGGTATATTTGGTTGCGATTCGTGCATAAAAAACCCGATTTCTGACAAAAAAAAAAACCATCATCGGAGTTTTTGTCCGATTAGCCCTATGGGAGCTATATGATATAGCCATCTGATTTCAATAAAATTTTGTGCTATTAAAAACTTATACTAAAAACTGTCTTGTGCTTAATTTGGTTGCGATTGGTTCATAAATAACCCGTTTTCTGACAAAAAAGCACAGAAATCGGATATTTTGACCGATTAGCCCTATGGAAGCTATATGATATAGTCATCCGATTTCAATAAAATTTTGTGCTATTAAAAACTTATACTAAAAACTGTCTTGTGCTTAATTTGGTTGCGATTGGTTCATAAATAACCCGTTTTCTGACAAAAAAGCACAGAAATCGGATTTTTTGACCGATTAGCCCTATGGAAGCTATATGATATAGATGTCCAATTTTTTTAAAACTTTGCAGAGCTGCTGAGTATTTTAAAGTTCACATTGTTTCTTAATTTGAATAAAATATCTTTAAAGATAAAGAAATTATGACGTTAAAACGATTTTTGCACTTTCGATCGGCC
>JBAMCM010000759.1:0-80929 GCA_037075145.1 Scaptodrosophila latifasciaeformis | reverse complement strand
AACTGCATATTCTTAATTTACATTCCTGAACTTTGAAATTATGAGTATATGAAGCGGCCAGCTTAAAAATTATGTGTACTCTATGAAACATTTATCATGAAATAGAAGAGTTGCACTGTGAATTGGTATAGAGAAAACGACAAATTTAAACAGAATTTGAATAGTGAACTGAGAGTTTGGTGATCAACAACTGCTGTGAGCCGGAGCATAGCGAGCCATAGGGTCAAATAAATTACTCCCAATGGATTTTTGTGGTGAATAAATGACTCAATATAATTTTAGAAGCAAAAGAAAAAATATTGGTGACATAGAAGAAGAAAGTGATATCGCAAATGCGACGATATGCGAAAAAAGTGACGATGAAATGAAAAATAGTATAGCAGCTATATTGGTGGGTCTGAAAGAGTTAAGCTCAGCAGTGACCAAATTAGTCACAGACCCAAATACACAGGAGGTCCAAGACCGCCTGTCGTGGCATCGGGAGGTGCAGTCAACCTTCCAGAAGACAAGTGTGATGATTAACACGACGAAAAGTAGTGTAAATGTCTATCCGCCTGCTAACGACCAGGCGAATTCTTGTGTCGAAAGTCCAACAAAATTATATGAGGTCCCTACGTTTTCTGGTGCGGCTGAACAGTGGACATTGTTCATATCTAATTTCAACGATACGACAAAGGAGTTCAAATATAGCAACCGGCAGAACCTGATGCTACTACATAAGTGCCTATCTGGTGAAGCAAGAGAAGCGGTCGCGGCCATGATAATATATCCGGATGATGTTCCTAAATTATAGAATTTCGTTTTGGTCGGCCGGACATATTAATTCGATCACAGATTGCAAAGATTAGGGAATCTTCCAAAATTACCGGTAACCGCCTGGATCAGGTTATCAGTTTGTCTACAAAGGTTCGCTTTGTGATTTCCTTCTTATCATCGGCCAATTGTGGCCATCACTTGAATAATCCCATCTTGTTGGACGAACTTATAGGCAAGTTGCCGGTTGATGCGCAGATGGACTGGATTCGATATTCGGACGATTTGAATTCATATCCAACAGTCGCTGATTTTTTTGTGTGGTTGAGCGCCTTTGCTACGAGAATCGTTGGCAGATTGCCGCGAGGGGAGAGTATGTTAACACATAAGAGTTCGAGATCTGTGTTGGTAAGTCAAGCGCAGCAAGAGTGTGCTCTATGTAGCGAGACACATGCAGAAGAACAGTGTAAAGTATGAACGGATAACCCAAGCGTAAAGGTTCGTTGGGAGATCGCTAAAAATAAAAGACCTTGTTTTTCGTGTCTTTTGAAGGGACATAATGCTGCTAAGTGTCAAAGCAGGGTTATATGTAATATAGATGGTTGCACCCGATTTCACCACAGAGTTCTACAAGGACCTTCACATGAAGTGGTTACAAGACCAACAGGAAACGAACAAAAGGTACTTTCGTGCAACGGTGAAGAAGCGCGAGTTGGCCAATTATTCAAGATCATTCCAGTAACCTTGTAATGTCCAAATGGTATAAGCAATACATATGCAATGATCGAAGAAGGAAGTAACATAACTATGTTAGAAGAAAATATGGCATTAAAGTTAGGTCTGAAGGGTCGAGTACAGCAGATGGTATGATGGTAAAACAGTGGCTGAAGCAACCCGCAGAGTATGCCTGGATATTTCGGATTGTAAAGGTTAAAGGGATTAAAGGGAGTACAAACGATAAAAAACTTGAATCTACCATGTCAATCTTTAAGTAAGGGTGAATTGGCAGGATTGACAGACACTCCTGTCGAAGAGTATAAGAATGCCAAACTAACCATATTAATAGGACTGGATATTGCCCATTTGGGAAAATCAATCAAGACTGTGGGAAACGGGATAACAGAACCAATCGTAATTCAAGCAAAGCTGGGATGGCTGGCATATGGGTCATCCGGGAATAGTGCTTCGAAATTTGTGGGCTTAAATGTTAAAAATTCGGAACGTTAAACTCGGGCGCAGCCGAGTTTGAGATACCCTGTACCTGTAGGGAGCGTAAATCAGTATTTCTGATTTCTGATGATTACGGAAACTATATGTTATGGTACTCCGATCAGATTAAAACTTCGCTTTTTGGGTTATTACAAAAGACTATCATATGGTATTTTTGGTTGCGATTCGTGCATAAGAAACCCGATTTCTGACAAAAAAAAAAAAAAAAACAAAAAATCGGAGTTTTTGTCCGATTAGCGCTATGGGAGCTATATGATGTAGCCATCTGATTTCAACAAAATTTTGTGCTATTAAAAATTTATACTAAAAACTGTCTTGTGCTTAATTTGGATGCGATTGGTTCATAAAGAACCCGTTTTCTGACAAAACAGCACAGAAATCGAATTTTTTACCGATTAGCCCTATGGAAGCTATATGATATAGTCATCCGATTTCAATAAAATATTGAGTTATTCAAAACTTATACTCAAAACTGTCTTGTGCTTACTTTGGTTGCGATTGGTTCAAGAATAACCCGTTTTCTGACAAAAAAGCACAGAAATCGGATTTCTTGACCGATTAGCCCTATGGAAGCTATATGATATAGTCATCCGATTTCAATAAAATTTGGAGTTATTAAAAACTTATACTAAAAACTGTCCTATGCCTAATTTGGTTGCGATTGGTTCATAAATAACCCGATTTCTGACAAAAAAGCACAGAAATCGGATTTTTTGGCCGATTAGCCCTATGGAAGCTATATGATGTAGATGTCCAATTTTATTAAAACTTTACACAGCTGCTGAGTATTTTTAAGTTCACATTGTTTCTTAATTTGAATAAAATATCTTTAAAGATAAAGAAATTGTGACGTTAAAACCATTTTTGCACTTTCGATCGGCCCTATGGGAGCTATATGATATAGTTGTCCGATCAGATCGAAACTGCACATCCTTATTGAGAACTTCTAACTGCAAACTTTCGTAATAATATGATTGCAAACAAAAAAGTTATGGCCTATGAACTTTTTCCTTTTTTTGAGGTTGTTGTGGTTTTATACCTTTTATTCCGAAAATAAATCGGATATCGAAAAAATATAATAAACTTGATGTAACCTGCAGAACAAATGATTATTAGCAATAAACCGGAACTTTCTAGGCCTTACCATCTCTGAGAACGAGGTGTTCATACAGACGGACAGACAGACAGACAGACAGACAGACGGACATGGCTAGATCGATTTCTCTAGTTACCCTGATCACACTTTAGGTAACTTTGGGGGGTCTCTGACGTCTCCTTCTCTATGTTACATACATTTGACAAACTTAATATACCATTGTACCTTTTTAGGTACAGGGTATAAAAATGATGATCTTCACGAGATGGTGAAAGAATACTTTTGCAATGAAAATTTTGGGATGAATAACTTGCCTTTATTTGAGTCTGATGAGGATGCACGGGCAAACGAAATTCTAGAAGGAACCACTGTCTTGTACAGTAAAGGGTATTTTCAGATCGGGCTATTATGGAAGGATAATGTAAATTTGCCCAATAGTTATAGCATGGCAGAAAGACGGCTGCTAAATATAGAAAGGAAAATGAAAAGTAATTTAGAATTTGCAGAAAAATATAAGGGAGAGATGTGAAAGTATTTAGAAAAGGGATATGCAAGACTATTGCACGACAACGAAATCAGTAATGTTTCAAGCAAGACATGGTATCTACTACATTTCGGAGTCCAAACGGTATATAGAGAGAAGCTGAGAATAGTTTTCGACGCAGCCGCGTCAGTTGATGGGGTTTCTTTGAACTCTGCGTTGCTGAAGGGTCCAGAGGCTACTAATCCACTTATCGAGATATTGTTACAGTTCCGAAAGGGCGTGATTGGGTTTGCAGCCGATATCAAAGAATTGTTTTCACAGATAAAGACTCAGACCAACGATCAGGACGCACAAAGATTCTTATGGCGAGACGGAGATTCTTCAAGTCCAGTTCGACAGTATACCATGATAACGCTTATATTTGAAGCAGTGTCCTCCCCATGCTGTGCTGAATATATTAAGAATACGAATGCCAAATTGTTCATAACTGAATTCCCAGAAGCTGTCCAAGCAATACTTAAACATCACTATGTCGATTACATGGTCATTAGCCTTGATAGTGAAGACAAGGCTTTGCGGATCTGTCAAGAGGTTGTTCATATCCATAGTAATGCAGGTTTTGAACTAAGAAAGTTTGTTTCCAATTCGACAATGATACAACAAAAGATGAACGGATTGCCAGGCTATAGTAAAGGGATTGACCTAGAGGCCCAGAGCAACCATGATAAAATATTGGGTATGTACTGGAACACGGAGAAGGATACATTTCAGTTTAAGACCAAATTTCATCGAATATCAGTCGAGGTAATACAGAGTAAACGTGTACCTACCAAAAGGGAGTTGCTTGGAATAATTATGGCCGTTTACGACGAATTGTTGGTGAACAGCACTTCAAGAAATGGACAATTTCCCTGTGCCTCGCTGTTATTCGCCCTATTTTAGTCGGAATAAACAGGTCGAATTACATATATTTGTCGATGCAAGCCAGGAAGCCTTCGCTGGGGTGGCTTACCTTCGAATATTACATAGAGCCGGAATTGATGTGGTAATTGTAATGGGAAAAACACGACTTGCGCCGGTCAAGATCTTGTCCATTCCCCAATTGGAGTTGCAAGCTGCGATTCCAAAACCGTGTTGTAATGGATCAAATCCGAAAAAAAATTCAAGCCATATGTCGCACATCGAATAGCGGAAATATTGTCAAAAACTGAACCCAAGCAGTGGAGATGGGTGCCTACAATAAAGAATCCAGCCGATCTCGCCACGCGCCAGACGAAGGCTCCACAAATCAATAGTAGTAGGGTATGGCTTACTGGACCTGATTTCTTAAAACTGGAGGAGCATAAGCGGCCACAATTAGCTCTGCCAAAAAATACTGGCCCTCTGTCAAGACCGTTTTAAATTGTCATGTAAGTACACAGGTTATCAATATAGTAAAGTTTTCATCTCTTCTCAGGTTGGTGGAAGTCACGGCATGGGTGTTGCGAGCACAGAAGAATTTCGTGTGTTCGATGAAGCGCGAAGGAGCGAACAAATTAATTGGTCCAATTGGAGGAGATGAAATATCAGAAGCAGAGGCTTGGCTGTGTCGGATGGTACAGCAGGAAACATCCTACAGGGAAATTGCCATGTTAACGGAATATATGGTCTGTCGCCATATATTGAGACCGACGGTTTGATACGCTTAGCGGGCAGAATTGACGAAGCCACATATCTGCCTTTTAGTGCACGAAGACCTATTTTACTGCCAAGAAACCATGCATTTTCATACTTGGTAATGCAGCACTATTACACCAAGTATCATCATAAGATGTTAAAACGCTCCTAAAACGTATTCAGCGCAGATGCCCCACCTGTATTGTAGACAGAAGTCAACCCATACAACCATTGATTTCAACTCCCGATTGACAGAGTGACACCAATTGTAAGACATTTACATACTGCGAGGTGGATCTGTTTGGACCATTGAATATCTGCATCGGACGTCGTCAGGAAAAACGCTGGGTTGCGATTTTCACATGCCTGACCGTTCGAGCCATATATTTAGAAATTGTAGAAAATTTATCAACTGATGCCTTTATATTGTCCTTACGAAACTTCGTTATCCGTCGGGGTGTGCCGACTGTGGTTAGAAGTGACAATGGCACGAACTTCATTGGAGCACAGAAGAAGCTGTCAAATGTGGATGGACCTTTTAATCTTGACTTACTACTAGAGGAGGCCTCTCGTCAAAGGTTTAAATGGCTGTTTAATTGTCCATCACAACCCAACGCTGGAGGATGTTGGCAACGTCTCATAAGGGTGGTTAAATTGTTACTTGGGAAAACTTTGCGTGACATGACCCCACGATTGGAAACACTTCGGTCAGCTCTAATCGAGGAGGAAAATATAGTAAATTCACGGCCCCTAACGGAGATACCCATAAAGTTTGAAGACGACGAACCGTTGACACCGAACCACTTCTTATTAGGGTGTCCGAATACGACACAGACACCAAATGTTCCTTAAAACAAAATATGTCTACGCAAACAATGGCGCATTGCACAAGACTGGAAGAATCGTTTGTGGAAACAATGGATCATTACTTATCTTCCACAGCTTATTCGTCGCAGGAAATGGACGCCTATACAGTTGAATGATTTGGACCTCGTTATAGATGAAACCACACCTAGAGAGAAATGGAAACGAGGTCGAGTCGTAAAGAAGTATACAGCAAAGGACGGTCAAATACGAAGTGTCGACGTCTAAACTGAAAATAGCATCATACGCCGACCCGTATCAAAGCTAAATATATTGAAATTTGATTGTGAATCCCTTAGTGATTTAAATTTGTAACGTATTTTTTAAGTGTTACCATATATACCATATATAAAACACAAAATTGAAACGCACAACACGTATTATTATTTGAATAAACATTAACAAAATACGTTGCTTTATTATTAATCAACACATAGAATAAACAGTGAAAAAATGATTGTACAATTTATTCATCCATTTACTATGCTTATAAGCGGCCCATCCAGTTCAGGAAAAACTACATTTCTAGAAAACCTGTTGAAACTAAAAGAAAGGTTAATAAATGTTGCTATTAATAGAGTAATTCGGTGTTATGCAGAAGATCATGCCAAGCCAAATTTCTAAAATATTGAATATTTTAAAGGAATTCCTAAGGAAATCGAAAACATTCGACTCAATGAACCCATTCTTTTAATTTTGGATGACCTAATAATGGGTGATTTTAATAAAAATGTTTGCGATCTCTTTACAAAAGGCTCACATCATCGGAATTTATCTGTTATTGTGGTTACACAGAACATTTTTCATAAGTCATCGCATACAAGAGACATATTTCGAAACACAAAATATATTGTGGTTTTTAAGAATCCAAGAGATAAACTCCAAACCTTGTTTGACAAATACATCCTGAAAATCCTCTGAATTAATGAGAATATATAAAGATGTAACAGATCAACCACATGGGTATTTATTAATAGATCTCACCCAACGCGTCAACGACCTATTACGCTACAGAACAAACATTTTTAACCCATCCTACGCATATTGTTTTTGTGATACTAGCGAAAATGGTTTACAAAAAGAATTTTAAACGATTAACGGATGAGTAAGACGATGATCGATGAGTAAGGGAACATTTTCAACTATTTCTGATGGCGCAATTAATAGTCAAAAAACAAAAAAATATAAAGGATCGAAAGACCCATTAACAAAACAACAAATAAGACTCAAATACAAACTCAAGAAAAAACTCAAGAAATATAAACAGTCACATAACAATATTCGAAGTGATAGTTATGCACAAGAAAAAGCACAACTACGAAGATTAAATTTAAGAAATCGCTCAATACAAATTGGAAAAAATAAATTAAACTGGATTTCGTGCGACTAAAATGAGTAGCTGCACTCAGTTTTATACTACAATTATTAGTAATAATTCAATGAATATTTACCCAGAAAATGTGAAATATTGAATACTATCCGCTTCAATTAAGTTATATTAGAGATATTTCTATTTTAATCACCAACTTACAAGGACAAAAATTATTATTCGAATCATCAGCAACACCAAATTATATTACTCTTCACTTCAAAAGGAAATCAGGAATACTATAAATACAGCTACTTTAAAGAAAACAAGTCAGACACACAGCTACAAGCATGGATAAACACTATCACGAATATTATAGCAACCAAAGCGGTTCAGGAATAAGTCACATTGGAAATTTGTATAGTGTGCCTAGAATAGTTCAACACGGGAGAGGAATTGGCAAGTTTTTTAGTGGACTTTTAAAATACATTAAGCCACTATTTTTTTCTGGCAATGTCTCCCCCAACTGCAACAGATCTTTCTCTAAATCGACGGAGTATTGTTACCAGTTGTGTCAACTGATCTGGTCCTTTCAGCAGCATGTCATTTAATGATAACCCAGACGTTTTTGCTGCGGCATCCCATACTATGCGCAGCTTACCAGGTTTATTCGGGTTTACTACCGGAAAAATCGGTATAAACCAATAATGCCTCTTGGTCGCTTCCGCCTCTGACAGCACCTTTACATAACCCTTTGCTATCTATTCGTCGAATTTCGCTCTCATCTGGCTCGCCAAGTCGGGTTGCCGCTTCAACTTCTCCTTCAGGCAATGTGCTCTCTTTAATGCAGTTGGGAGACTGTCGGGCAAATTATTATCTTTGTATCTCCATAGAAGTCCGGTCTCGAACCGATCTCCAATGCGTTTTGTGCTCGCCTCCAGTTGTTGCTGTGCACGTTTGTCCTCCTCAGATAGCAATGCTTGCTCCTGACCGAAGCCTAGATCTCTTTGTTCATTCCAGATGTGTTGCTTTAATAGTTGTAGAACTTCGTTATCTATTGTCTCTTGGCAGCCACATATGTGAAATGAGTGATACTTCATCATCTTGTTATTCACCGGTACTCCTCCTTTGACCGTCCATCCCAATCTGCTCTTCTCAGCTATAGGACCAGCCCCAGCGCCTTTGTGGGTTTTGAATGTTCGTCCAAGGCCACAATTGTTTAGCCCGATCAGTTATCGGGGTACTGCTTTCGAATAACTCGTCAGTGGCAGTGAGCGCAGATGCTTGTATTTCTTTTGCATGGCTTCCGCGTTAAACGTCTGTGATTGCAGACCAAGACTTTTCACTGAGTGTACTCCTCGCAAAGCATGGAGCTGCCTGTCCCGGATATCTGCAAGTCCGCTTTCACTGACTCTTCCTCAGTACGATCCATTCCAGCGGTCCACTGCATGCAGATTGGTTGATGACTTCCTCGTACTCCTAACTCGTGTAGGAGGTGCTCTTCTATCAGCGTGATCGATGAACCATCGTCGATGAATGCGAATTTTTCAACCACTTTTTTGTCGCCATACAGTGTGACTGGCAACATTCGAAATAATGCTCCGACAATCTCTTTTCTTGTGCGGTCCTAGACATCTCCAGCAAAGCTTAAAGCGACGGACTATCTCCAGACGGTCTTTGACTGACCTATTTTTAAACGCTTCACACTCTCCAGTTGATGGGCACATCCCGTGGCATACTATGCACTGCATTGCCTTTAGATTGTCGAAGTGCGCATTTACCACTCCTCGTTTTCTATTTTCCATGGACTGGGAACCATCACACTATTGTGCCACCTCGAACAGCCACTCATTAAACTCGACAAGTGAATGTTCACCAAGCTTCATTTTATGTATGCCCCAAAAGCATACCTGGTAGCTTCGCAACCAACTCCCGTTCTAAATCAGGATTTTTGAGGTAGTTGTCCACATTACTGGCTTTCATCGTTGCGCATACGTTTTGGACTTCTACTGCAAAGTCCACGAGATTCTCCAATCTATTGTCCCTTATCGGTGCAAACTCCTTTATTTGAGTAAGCAAAACATCTATAATCAATTCCGGTCTGCCGAACCGCATCTTTAGCGTTGATATTATCGTCGGCACACAGTCGGCGTGTAGCAGCAGGCTTTTCACTGCATTTTTGGCCTGCCCATCCTATGCGTGTCGCAGCCGCATTAGATTCTCGGCATCAGAGAACCCGCACAGATCCGTTGATTGATTAAAACTTGCCACTTGTAAACTTTGGTAGCTCAGCCACGATGCCTTTTCTTGCTGCCAAATGCTCCGCCGAAAGGAGTTGCCCATTTCTCTCTGAATTGTCTCGGTGCTGCGAGACCTCGCAATCTGTCGCAAACTGTCCTCGTCTAGACTTCCGTGAATCGGCAATTCTTTTCTCTAATTCCGTATCCCAGCCACCTAGAATTGATCTTTGTTGCGTCCCATCTGCGATTGCACACGTGCTGGATGCCCGAGGCGCCTTAACTGAAAGCGTTTCATGCACCTCTTCTGGTGGATCGAACACGTGGTTACTATAGTTGTACGCGTGCCGCACGTTTTGACCTTCTAACATTAACCCGAGAAATTCCATTCGTTTCTCAAGTAGTGTTTGCCTTCTTTGCAAGATGTACTCTTCTTCTAGTAGCTGCAACTGAGCTCGCAGGCGCTCGTTGTCCGTTGAGATTGGCAACACTTTACTATTTTTTTGCCCAATCCTTTGCAACGCCCTGGTCCTCGATGCTTGGCTTAGCTTTGAGCACTGAGTCTTGCACTTTTCCTTTTCCTGATTCAGCCGCATTGACACATGCTTCGCAGTACCACATGGCTCCTTCTTTCCTGATCGCAGTACACCTTTCATGACATCTCACAATACATAAGCTGCCGGTACAGCTCTGCATTGTTTCATCATCCTCGTTGGAACAGGCAAAGCGGTTGTGAGGTGTAGTTCGGATGCTACTCGATCCAGGTGTCTTTGGAGACATTATCTTTTCACCAATAAAGAATTTTAAGAAATGTTGCGGAGTTTCGAAGCTTTTAGCACCGCCCGTATTAAAACACAGCTCCGCAATTATGTTTCGTGGTAGGCAGAACTTAAAATTCCTGCGGATATATTTTTATTGTTAATATATAAAGTCTTATGTTATGATATATTACTTTAAGTCCTCTTCCGTCGGCTCATAAATTCGAAAAGACTTGACTTAAAAAAGGGTTATCTTAAGGCGTGCTTATTTGTTTAATTATCGAATGCTTATCGATCGCGCGGCGGCTGGACACTATGGCAGGCTGGGTGCCGCTGACGGCGCTGGCAACTCTGTCGTAACATGGGCGATACCCAAAAAAACAAATATTTTCTTCAATTTTTAAAGCAAAATGCTAAAAAATTTAGCTATGATAAGCAACAAATTCAAGGTTACTTTTCTACCACCTGTGGTCATTATTGCATGTTATATGGCTTGTTTAAAAGTAAGAAAAAGTCCTTGAGCTATTTTCTTAACAAATTTAGGAAAACCAATTTTATATTTAATGATAAATTGATTTTAAGATTAATAAAATCTCATTTCAATAAAATGTAATATTAAAAAAAGCAAAAAAAAGCTATGGATTTAAATGATTCAAAATTTGTTTTATTTTATTTTAAATTATACAAAATATTTAATTAATATTGTGAAGACGGTGTTCTAGACTATAATATATTTATGCATTAGTTTTGATGCCTCCTTTTTGTATTTGTCTACACGATGGCATCCACAAGTTTCGGGACCGTCCTGACAATCGTCTTTTGACCACGGACAGGTATCCACATGCTCTCCGTATACTGACAGTTTTCGGCATGAATTCTGGTGGCTCTCAATTCTCTCTTTCAGAAATTTTAATTTTCCAACATGCTCGTCGAAGATCATGTCCTCGAATTGATTTCAAAATGTAATTATCGACTTAGCGAACATGTTTTTTTTTTTTTAACCGAAAGTGTGACTGAATTTCGTTTAATAATTGAGCTACTATTTATATCGAAATTGTATGTATTTATTGTCTATAAGATTGAACAATTAAATTCAATATCTGCTTTCTCCTTTCCCCTTATATATTATATGTATTATATCATTTTCTTTATGTTTATATAAAGGATTCTTCGCTGGAAATATTTTTACATAGTGCTTAGGTGCTTCATACTGCAGGTATATTGCTATTTTTTCACCAAACTCGGTCGTTTTCAGCTTGCAGTCCGTAATAGAATATTTTACACCCTGAATCAAGTTTTCCACTTTGGAATACCCTTGACCAATAGGAGATCCTATTGTGATTAGCTTGTCCACGAAGGCCTACAAAACAAACAGAATGTGAAACTGCAGAAAAATAATAAATTCTAACATGATCCAATTTTATGGTAGATCTTTTGCACGCGTGTTAATGATTTGCTGATATTTCAGTTCTAAATAAAAATCACAATGAAATTGTCTTTTTAGCTTTCAGAATCATAGGTTGGTAGGCTACACTTTTTTTTTTTTTTGTTTTGACTGTAATTCCGCCCACAAACCCCAATTCGTGTAGTCTTTCCTCTTTTACATTTGCAGGATAGTAGGATCTATTCTTGAATGATTTCGTTTTTGATTGGATGAGCCATGAACACAAACTATAGAGAAAAAACTCTCTTTTTTATTCTGTGAAATCCTCTCAAATACGTTTGGAAATGCTATGTTTTATAAAATTAAAACTAAACAAAATTTTAATTTTAAAATTGTTTATTTTGTTTAAATTGAAGAAATGTTTAAAAATATAATAGAACTGCAAATTTTCTGTTTCCATTGCTGCCATAAGAATATCGTCATTATCATCATCCAGTGCGGGAATGAGTATATCGTCATCATTATACAGACCATTCTCCAGTGCTGCCATGAGCATTTCATCGTCTTCGTCCTTCAAATCCATCTTTTCCTGTTCTTCCATAAATTGGAAAAGTATATCGTCATCTACAGAGTCCTTGTAAAATTCACCAACTGTATCCTTTTTGTTTTGCTTTTTGTCCTCCTCGATATATTTACCTCTTACATTTACCTCTTGAAATATTACATCCAGCTTCCATTGGCTTGCTATATTAAGTAGCTGTTCCTCATCGTATCCTAGTTCCTCCAAAACTTGGTCGTAAGTGTTGGGGGAAATAAGATTTTCACAGGAATCATACCTTGGTCTGAAATGGGTATGGCGCTTTGGGAATGTGTTTTGCGTTGAAGTCTCAGTAGATGTAGACCACATTGGATCCTCTTGACTATCAATGAATATCAGTGAAATGTCATTGGGACTGGAATTCATGCTGAAACTGGCGAAGCAGTTGATGTCGGATCTGATGAGCTGGCGAAGCGGATGAGCTGGCGAAGCGGTTGATGCCGGAGCTGGCAAAGGAGCTGGTGAAATAGGCGATACTGATGCTGGTGGGACCGAAGTTGATGCGAGGCTGGTGCTAGCGAATACGCGATGCTTATAATGTCTAAAGTAAGACTGTGCTCTCACTTTCTTTTGTTGCTCTATGCTCGAAGTCCAATACGGTTTGTAGGTAAAAAACTACTTCGTAAAAGGTCACAATGCTTGTGACCTTAGCACTCATAAAATAGAAAACTAATGGCCGTAGATTTGAAATGTCCAAATGAAATAGAAAAAAAAAACATTGGGCGAGCACACTTGAGTACTCCAGGTAGAGAGTTAGCCGTAACTGCAGCTCACAAGTAGTTAGTATATGTTATCCGCCGGGAACAGCGGCGGTTACAGCGAGGCGCGTAGTAGCGCGTGATACAGGTGGTCCAGTTTCAGAATTCCTGGTTTCTGTTGTCCTTGTTGCCGATGTCCTTGCCGTTGGGTATCGTTCCATGGATTTTAAGCCAATAGATATTTCAGGGATTCAAATAATAAAATAACTACTTGAACGTTTTCTTTCGTGTTCCAAAACTGAACTGATCTGTACTTTACTTAAACTTAAGCTAAGCTGAATGTATACAAAAATGTTGTCAACATGTATACGCGAAATTGCTTATTCGGCATATTATGGAAAAGTGTCATTCGACATCCTGTCCAACTGCTGAGTTGCCATTGCAACAATGTGGTGGGCTTTTGTCAAAGTGCTGAGCTGCCATTGCAACAATGTAGTGTGTTTATAAAGACGATGAACTCTTTCTTGGCGGTTGGGCGGGTGGGACCGAATTGTGTGTGTCCGGACGGACACTAACATTTATGTTAGATCCGGATGCATTAGTATCCCTAATAAATCCCATTTGGGTACCCAAAGAACACCAGATTAGCTTCGAAAAGCCAATTGTAATCACTACGGTTTTGTGCAGTCATAGAATCGGGAAAAAAGTAAAATTTAAAGCATTTAAAGAATTCAATGAAGAAAGCGAATTAGAATTTCTCGTGTTTGAATTTCATCCACTATTTGATGGATTAATAGGGATAGATATTCTAAAAAAAATTAGATGCGAAAATAGACCTAAAAAGAAAAATAATGAAGACAAGAAAAGCAGTAATTAGGTTAGAACTTGAAGACAATAGGGACTCAGAACTCATGTTAATAAATAAGAACAAAGAAATTATTTAATCTACCTGTCTCCGAACGAGAAGGCGAAGTATATTGCGGATCGATAGAAATAAAACCTGGACTGTTTATCAGCGAAGGTTTATATCAAACAAAAGACGGAAGGGCGGAAATAGAAGTTTTGAACGTATCAGAGGAAGATCAAGAGTTATACCTAGAACAACCCCTAGAGGTAGAGCACTATGACGCAAGTAAATACATAGAAATCTGCTACGTTCAAACATGGGAGTCCCAAGCCCCAGAAACAGGAAGAAAATAGAAGAAATGGGAATCAGAATGGAACACCTAAATGAAGAAGCAAAAATAGAATTAGTAAAAATATACAAAGAATTTAAGGACCTATTTTTCAAACCAGATCAGAAGTTATCATTCACAAATAAGGGAAAACACATAATTAAGTTAACCGACGAAAAACCAATTTACGTAAGTATATATGGCCGACATAATAATATATTCAACGTCTCTACAGGAACACATCAAAGACATAAAAGAAGTATTTCAAAAATTAAGGGAAGCAAACCTAAAGTTACAAAAAAATAAATCAGAATATTTAAGAAAGGAAATAGACTATTTAGGACGCGTAATCACTACCGAGGGAGTTAAGCCCAACCCAATGAAGATTGAAGCAGTGAAAAAATTTCCATTACCAACTACAAGAAAAACGATTAAATCATTTATAGGACATCTGGGGTACTACGGGAAATTTATAAAAAACTTTTCAAAAATCACCAAGCCCTTAACAGAACAACTAAAAGGGAAAAAGACAGTTATAATAAGTCTAAAGTACAGAGATACTTTTCAATTATGCAAAACCCTGTTATGTAATGACCCAATATTAACTTACCCAGATTTTAAAAAAACATTTATATTAACTACCGATGCGAGTAATTATCCTTTGGGAGCAGTATTATCGCAAGATAATATAGGAAGCGATTGGCAATTGTCTGTCGTCGCGTTCGGACGTGTTTTTTGTGCTTTCAAATTAATTACTTTTTACCCCGCCTAATTTCTGTTAATTTTTGTTCATCTGTGCATCGGTGCATTATCTTTGCATTAAAATAAAGAAACTAACTTTGCTTTTACACTTTGAATTTTTTTTTTTTATTCTTTATTTTCGCGCATTATTGCAAACTAAAAATTGTTCTTGTGTGACAAAATTTGTTTCAAACAAGAACAATTTTTCGTTTCTGCTATTGCATGCACTAAACTTGTACGCGCTCTTGCAATTTTCGTTTTCGCTTTCGCTTTCTTACGCTCGCACATTTTTACGCTCACCGTACGCTCTCGCTTTTCAATTGCCTCGCGTTTCTCTTCGGAGCCTTTCAACGCTCAGTCTTTTTTTTCTTTTGCACTAAGTTTTTTTTTATCTTTGTGTTTTGTTTTCGTGTGGCTCTCCTGAGTCCGACTTTGTGTTCTTGTAAGTATTAACCCTTGGTTGTGCTTATTTTCTATATCTTAATCTTTTATTTTGGCTTTTTAATCGCCACGAAATTTTAAAATAAAAATAAAATTAAAATAAAAAAAATTACATACATAAAAGAAATGTTTGTCTGTGCTAAAAAAAATTGCCAAAATGCAAAATCTACCTCTATGCCGGTCATTGGGTGTTGGCTGTGTGATAACCTCATACATGTTAAGTGTGCTGGTTACACAGGTCGCGTCAATGACTTCATAGAGGCTCGTACGGGTTTAAAGTGGAGTTGTGAGGCTTGCCGGGAAGTTGAGATGGAGATGCGAGCATTTATGCGGCAGACTAGGTGTGGGTTTAAAGATCTTCACCTAGGCTTTGCAAAACTTAATCAGGCTTTTTCAGTTTTGGAAAGCCAATTTAATGGCCTAAAGCTTTTAAATAGCTCTCCAAAGCGTAAGAAGTCTGGCTTGGAAACGCAGAATTGTTCGCGTGTCCTCCAAGTCCCGGCAAATGAGCCTCCAACTCCAACTATAAATAATCAGCTGATTTCTTTTGTGTCCCCTGGGCCGGTACTTAGGTCTGCTAACAATAAAATGTTGGCAGCTCCTAATGCTTGCACTCTGGACACTGGGACTTCAGGAAACCCACCTAGTCCGTTGCCTGTAGCGTCTAGCTCGTCTGCTCTGGATAGCAATATATCCCCTCCAATGGCGGTTGGGATTCCACCAACTACAGAGGCTAATTCTTCTGCCCCAGTTGATGTGAATCCTAAACTTTTGGTGGGGGTTCCGCAGAGGAAACAAGTCTTTGTTTCCAGACTGGCACCCGATCTTACTTCGGAAGACGTAATATCGTATATTAATTCGAAAGTCCAGGTCTCAAATTTAACTGTGGATAAATTCAAGTTTTCGTATTCTAGGGAGATCGCATCTTTTAAAATTAGCCTTCCCCCTTGCTTCTTCGAGCTTATTTGTTGTGGAGATTTTTGGCCAGAGCATGTTATAGTTAAGGAGTTTACGGCGAAGAAAAAAAATCGGCATCCGGTTTCCTTAACGCCTTCGTCACTCCCAAAAAACTAGAACCCTTTCATCTAGCGTATCAAAACGTTAGAGGACTTAAATCTAAACTTAGTCGTTTTTTTCTTAGTAGTTTTGGTTTCAGTTATTCTGTAGTAGTACTAACCGAGACGTGGCTTAAGCCTGACATTTTGGATTCCGAAGTGTTAGGTAATAACTTTTCAGTTTTTAGACGTGACCGTGTGTCTGGTCGTGGTGGCGGCGTTCTTATCGCTGTTAACTCGGCCTTACCTTCGGAACTTATTTCTACTAACCCTGTAGATATTGAATTTATTTGTATAAAAATTGATTTGAATGGCATTTTCCTATTTCTAACAGTCTCCTATATTCCTCCTTCCTCTGATCTTTCTGTTTATATGTGCCATTTAAACTCTATTAAATACGTTTCAAATTTTGTAACCGACAAGGACTACCTTGTCGTTTTGGGTGATTTCAATCTCCCAGAAATATGTTGGTCCAATGTTCCTTATTCCAATTCGGTATTACCCAGTAATAGTCACGACTTTATTGATGGTATGCTTGAATTGTCACTATCCCAGGTCAATTTTGTCAAGAACTCCCTGAGTAGGCATTTGGATTTGATTTTTTGCTTGGATCCATCTAATACACTTGTAACTAGAATCGATCCTCTGTCTCTTCCTGAGGATCCTTATCATCCTTCAATTGGCTTATCAATTGACTTTCCTTGTCGAAAAACTTGGTCTGCTTGTCCGTCTATTGCCTCATACTGTTTCCAAAAAACTAATTTTCGAAAATTAAATGAGCTTATTAATGACTTCGACTGGTCAAACTTGTACATGTCTAAGAATATTGACATCGCAATAAATTTATTTTATAATGCTCTAAATTCTATTTTTACACAATGTGTTCCCACTTCTTGCCATAGTAACAAGAATCGACCTGTGTGGTATTCACCTAAGCTAATAAATTTAAAAAATGTTAAGCTTAGGTTGTTCAAAAAGTTCAAATTATCCGGGAATCCTAGCGACCTCTCCCGTTATCTTTTGGCTCGATCCAAATTTTCGGTTTATAGCACACTATGCTATAAGGCCTACCTTTCTCGATGTAAAACTCAATTTCGCCGGAACCCCAAACAATTTTTTAATTTCGTCAATTCAAAGCGTAATACCTCTATTTTTCCTTCGTCCTTATCTTTCATGGATAAAAAAGCAAATACTGACCAGTCTATTGCTGATCTTTTTGGTACCTTTTTCCAATCTACTTATTCGACGTCAAATTTTAATTTGGATCAACACTATCCCTTTGACCTTCCTCGGTCAAATAATATATACTCTCCTTTAATTACGGAAATTCAGTTGCTTAATGAACTTAAGCTAATCAAACCAGTTTTTTCCCCGGGACCGGATGGGGTTCCTAGTTGCGTATTAAGGCATTGTGCTGAATCTCTGTGCAAGCCCATTCTTAAACTTTTTAGCTTATCAATCAGTCTCTCTTCTTTCCCTGCTATTTGGAAGGAGTCTTTTATTATTCCTCTCCATAAAAATGGTAGCAAATCTGATGCTAAAAACTATAGAGGCATATCGAAACTGTCAGCTATTCCTAAGATTTTTGAGAGACTTTTAACTTCTCATCTTCAACATTTATGTAAGTCTCTAATTTCACCCTGCCAGCATGGATTTGTAAAACAAAGGTCGACTACGACTAATCTCTTAGAATTTTCCTCATTGGTAATTAAAGGTTTTAAAAATAAATCCCAGACTGATGTTATTTACACAGATTTTAGCAAGGCTTTTGATTCAGTTAACCATTCCTTGCTTTTATATAAACTAAACATAATAGGTTTTCCATCTAACCTTGTTGCCTGGATAAGGGATTATCTTACTTCAAGAACTCAAAGAGTTCTTTTTAAGAAATCATTATCTAATAGTATAACTGTGTCGTCCGGGGTTCCTCAAGGCAGTCACCTTGGTCCCCTTTTATTTACTCTTTTTATAAATGATCTTCCATCAGTTATATCACATTCTCGTGTTTTTATGTATGCAGATGATGTTAAACTGTGTTTTTCTTACAGGGATATAGATTCACACATTAATCTGCAAACTGATTTAAGTGCTTTTGATTCGTGGTGCCATTTCAATTTGCTAAATTTAAATGCTTCTAAGTGCAAAATTATGACCTTCTGTCGGGGCACTCCACTTTTGGCCTCCTATTATCTTAATCAAAATGCACTTCAACGTATAGGCTCAATAAATGATTTAGGGATTTCACTTGATTCTAAATTAAAATTTGATAGTCACATTTTATCCACTGTCAATAAAGCTATGGGAGTTCTTGGATTTGTGAAGAGATGGTCTAAAGAATTCGATGACCCTTATACGACCAAGATTTTATATGTGGCTCTTGTTCGCCCAATTTTAGAATACGGTTCATGCGTTTGGTGCCCTCAATATAAAGTGCATCAAAATCGTATTGAGTCCGTTCAAAAAAAGTTTTTGCTTTTTGCTCTCCGTGGCTTAAATTGGAATTCGGAATTGAGCCTTCCCTCGTACTCTAGTAGGCTACAACTTATAGATTTGCCTTCCCTAGTAAACCGTAGAACCCTTCTTAATACTCTTTTTATGCATAAATTAATAAACGGCATGGTTGACTCTCCTGAGTTAATTAGCCGAATTAGTTTCGCAGTTCCTGTTAGACCTCTGCGGACCTTTTCTCCTTTAGTAGTCCGTCCAGCCACATCTAATTATTTAATGCATGAGCCTTTTTTAAATTTATGTAGAGACTATAATAGTTTGTACCACTTAGTTTGCTCCTCCTCTAGCATGCAATCTATAAAAACTAACATATTATTGCACCTTCGTGTAAATCCTTCTCTTCCCTACTAGAATACTTGATTGCCTAATCTATTCCTCTTCCTTCAAATATTTATCATAAAAATAGTTTTTCGCGAATCGTGTCACGTGACTCTGCCCCACGGTCGGTTGGGCGTCTGAGCTATCGAGCTTGGTAACCCGCGCGTAAACAGGCTTCCGCCTGGTTTCGTTGGGCCACTTGATCGTACTGTTCTTTGTACGTCTACGTCCATTTAAAAAAAAAATAAGCCTATATATTATGCTAGTAGGACACTCAATGAGACAGAAATAAATTATTCAACAATTGAAAAGGAGATGTTAGCTATTATGTGGGCGGTAAAATATTTCAGGCCGTATCTCTACGGGACAACATTCAAAATATTAACAGATCAGAAACCCCTAGTGTGGCTGATGAGTATTAAAGAGAACAGTTCAAAATTTGTTAGGTGGAGATTGAAATTATCAGAATACAATTATGAAATAATATATAAAAAAGGAGCACCAAATACTAACGCAGACGCCTTAAGTAGAATGGAGAAAGAAGTAAACACTATGGAAGAATTGGGCGTAGAAAAGAAAGGCATACCGATCACAACAAAAGCATTAAACGAATTTAACATCCAAATAATTCTTAAATAGAGTAGCGAAGAACTAAGAATAGTTTTGATACCATTTAAAAATAATATAAGAAAACCAATAGGTTTAAAGAATCTGAGCGAGGAAACAATAATCAAGATGTTTAAAAACAATATTAAGCCAAATAGAAAACATGCAGTTTTCACAGATGACCAAATATTCGACAAACTAAATAACGTTTTTATTAAATATTTTGAAGAAGGAAATAAATATAAGATAGTAAGAGCAACGCAAATTCTAGAAGATATAACAGACGAAGAAGAACAGAAAATAATAGTAAAACAATTTCATAGGCGAAGCAAAGAAAATTTTTTACAATTAAGAAGAAGGAATTTCTTTCCAAACCTTATCAAAATAATAAGAGAAATAGTTGAAGAATGTAATATATGCCAAATTATGAAATACGATAGGAATCCACAAAGATTAATAAACTAAGTCCCAGAAACAGCCTTAAAACCTCTGGATATTCTACACATTGACCTATATTACATAAATAATAAATCAATAATGACTATAATAGACAAATTCTCAAAATTCGCAGCGGGATATACAATTTTGTCTGAAACATTGCTATCATACAATAACACGATTCATTCAGCAACAAGCTTAAAACCCTTCGAGTTATTATCAGGCAGAACATACAACATTGACAGTATATTTCGATTTTCTAATGTACACAAATATTTAGAAAGGCTGGACGAATTCAGAAAGAAATTATATGAAGAGATCAAAAATAGAATATAAAAGAAAACGATGGAAAGGACAAATAAAGTTAACGAAAAAAAGAACCAATAGAATTGAGTATAACATTAAAAACTACCAGAAAACAAAAAAATCATAAATCTTAAATTAAGAGACTCATAAAAAATAATATATATCATTTCAGAATAATCTGGGCTAATGCTCAATCTATAGTGGTTCAAGAACTACGGGAAAAGCAACCATTAATAAAAATTCGGATCGTTAAACTGGGGGCGCAGCCGAGTTTGAGATACCCTGTACCTGTAGGGAGTGTAGATCAGTATTTCTAACAAAATAATAAAAATACCATCTGATTTCGATTAAATTTTGCACAATTGATTGGTGTCCTAAAGCACGACTTATTCCCAAATTTAATAGAGATATCTTTAAGACCGAAGAAATTACGACTTTAAAACGATTTTTGCACTTCCAAGAGGCCATACGGAAACTATATGTTATGGTACTCCGATCAGATTAAAACTTCGCTTTTTGGGTTATTACAAAAGAAACTATCATATGGTATTTTTGGTTGCGGTTCGTGCATAAAAAACCCGATTTCTGACAAAAAAAAAAAAAAAAAAACAAAAAATCGGAGTTTTTGTCCGATTAGCCCCATGGGAGCTATATGATATAGCCATCTGATTTCAACAAAATTTTGTGCTATTTAAAACTTATACTAAAAACTGTCTTGTGCTTAATTTGGATGCGATTGGTTCATAAAGAACCCGTTTACTGACAAAGCAGCACAGAAATCGACTTATTTGACCGATTAGCCCTATGGAAGCTATATGATATAGTCATCCGATTTCAATAAAATTTGGAGTTATTCAAAACTTATACTCAAAACTGTCTTGTGCTTACTTTGGTTGCGATTGGTTCAAAAATAACCCGTTTTCTGACAAAAAAGCACAGAAATCGGATTTCTTGACCAATTAGCCCTATGGAAGCTATATGATATAGTCATCCGATTTCAATAAAATTTGGAGTTATTCAAAACTTATACTAAAAACTGTATTGTGCTTAATTTGGTTGCGATTGGTTCAAAAATAACCCGTTTTCTGACAAAAAAGCACAGAAATCGGATTTCTTGACCAATTAGCCCTATGGAAGCTATATGATATAGTCATCCGATTTCAATAAAATTTGGAGTTATTAAAACTTATACTAAAAACTGTCCTATGCTTAATTTAGTTGCGATTGGTTCATAAATAACCCGTTTTCTGACAAAAAAGCACAGAAATCGGATTTTTAAACCGATTAGCCCTATGGAAGCTATATGATGTAGATGTCCAATTTTATTAAAACTTTGCACAGCTACTGAGTATTTTGAAGTTCACATTGTTTCTTAATTTGAATAAAATATCTTTAAAGATAAAGAAATTATGACGTTAAAACGATTTTACCTTTTTAGGTACAGGGTATAAAAATAGTTTTGGGAGAAGCGAGAATAACTACAATATATGAAGAATAGACTTGGGAGAACCGCGAATAATTACAATATATGAAGAAGTGGTAAAGGTAGTCGAACTGAAAGAAATGGACAAACATAAACACGTTCGAACAAAACCAGGGTATGTTGAGCAGAATTGCAACCTCCAATTCTAAGAAGACGTTAAGAACTTTTGAAAATAAGATTAATCAAGTAAAAATAAAAAGAAATAGAAGAGGATTAATAAATGGATTAGGTACAGTCGTAAAATCTATCACAGACAATATGGATTCGGAAGATCAGGCAGAAGTTAACCAAAAATTCAAGAAAGTTAAACGACCAGCAAATAACTAATAGTAATATTTTGCAATCTATTAATAAGATAACTAACTTCATTATTTCAGAACAGAAAGATTTAGAAGAATATTTAAAAGCAACCCAAAATACCATTATGGAAGAAATAAGAAGAGAATATTTTGATATAGAAATTATACAAAAAATCATAAGTATCAATTACAACAGTGACATATTATTGAGCTACGTAAACAATTTTGCGGAAAGCATTTTATTATCAAAGCTAGGTCTAATCCCAAAATTTATATTGGACGATAAAAAAGTAGAATCTGCTAAAACTATATTAATGGCTTAATAAAACTTATCCTTTCTTTTATTTGATTAATCTTATATTCAAAAGTTCTTAACGTCTTCTTAGAATTGGAGTTTGCAATTCTGCTCAACATACCCAGGTTTTGTTTGAATTTGTTTATGTTTGCTTCCATTTCTTTCAGTTCGACTACCTGTACCACTTCTTCATATATTGTAATTATTCACGCTTCTCCCAAGTCTATTCTTCATATATTGTAATTATTCTAGCTTCTCCCAAGTCTATTTTTATTAATGGTTGATTTTCCCGTAGTTCTTAAACCACTATAGATTGAGCCTTAGTCCAAATTTCTCTGAAATGATATATATATAGTGACGTATTTACGCCACCCAAACCGTCCAATTTAATTATTTCAAAGAAATCTAAACAATAATTAATTATCATACTGTATGCCATCTGCGCAGTATGCGTTTAAATAAACAATTCTTTGACAGCGCCACTTAGCCGTTTTTGTAAACTGATCCTGAAGCCTGACCTAAGCAGTTTTGCCTGCTCTCTCCAAAACTCAAGTACCCAAGAGCAATGCTCTCCTAAAATAGAATATTCCTAAAAACACTGAGACTTCTCCTCAATCTCTTTTGTATTTGATTTTTAGTCTTAAGCTGAACACTGAACAATTAAGATCACAAAACAACCCTATTTGTAATTTCTTTTAATTGACGAAACTTCGGTTACAGCGTTGGTCTTAGTTACTACAACGGGCCATTTAATAGACTCGAAAGTAAATAAAAACGTAATTGGCGCAGTCGGTAGGATAGTGTTATTTCTACTGGATCGCTATCGAAAAAAAAATACCCCGCTTTTAGACACCCATGCGACGGTTAATATCGTATTAAGTTTTAATAAAAACCGTGTAACGCAGTGTCAACAACAAACCTGAATTTAATATCAGGAAGACACTATTGAAATTGTTAGAGGTCGTAAATCCAATCGGTTACCTCAAAACATTACGATAAAGCTATAGTCCAACCCTTAAAAACTACATCAAGAAAAACTTAAAAATAAGAATATTTAATAAACAAGTGAAAAAATATACATATATTTTGAAAAATAAATAAATTAGATACAAACTAAGATTCAAAAGACAGACCGAAGGCAAAGGTCAACTAAATAAAACTAAATGACAATAACAACAAATAAATAAATAATAAATAAACTTGTTTTCAAACAACAACAAGAACAGCAAAATGACAACCGTATTAACCCTGTCGGATAGCAACATGGCCCAGGTTGCCTACCAGTTTGGCAATGTGGAGAAATTCAACGATGATCCGGGCACGCAATACACCTTTGTGAGCCGGATTGACTACATACTGGCCCTTTATGTTACCGGAGATGAGCGCTGCTTATCAGCAATATGTTCCTTATGAAAATCTTTACTATCCAACTTACGACTATTCGGACTAACTGACGAAAACAATCAAAACCCACAAACAAAACAAATGACACAGCAGATTAATACGGACGAAACAATCAACGATAATCAAGAATCCAATGTCGAACCAACTGAAAATTTTCAGCCACAAGCCTTGGAACACCCCAATATATATCAATTAAATAGAAAGGAAATAATTTGAAATGCCTTATTGATGCAGAATCCACAGTTAACATGATATCCCAAAATATATTTGACCTACCAATCCAAAATACTAAGATTCTTATTCAAACCAGCATTGGACCCCTCATTGTTAATAAGAGTATAATCATACCTTCAGAGATTTTGTTCCCAACACCAAAAGAATTTTTATAACACCCTTTCTCTGAAAACTACGACCTCTTATTAGGAAGAAAACTTTTGGCAGATGCAAAAGCAACAATCAGTTACTGCGATCAAGTAGTGACTCTTTACAACAATAAATACGAACTAATCGAAGGCAAAACACCACAAGAACAGAGTCACTTTCAAAATGTAAGCAAGGAACCTGATACCATGCTCATACAACCAAGAAATAATTCACCCATACTAAAATCAAACCTATACAGATTGGAACATCTTAATGATGAAGAAAAACAAAAATTGTGTGCACTCCTGCAGCAATACCATGATATACAGTACCACGAGGGTGACAAGTTGGCATTTACTAAACAAATAAAACATACAATTAACACCAAGCACAATCTACCCATTTATACCAAATTATACAGTTACCCACAGGCTTATGAGCAAGAGGTCGAAAGCCAAATACAAGATATGCTAAATCAGTTGACCATAATTGTTGGTCATTCGTGCCGGGATTTTGATTTGATTTGATTTATTGGTATTCAGTTTGGTTAAGTTGGTCACGATGGATTAACTTAAACGGCTTCTGCAATCATGAAGTCGACTTAATTCAAGCCTCACGCGGACTCTGTCGACTGCCTAGCAGGCTCAACATGGAATAGACACGTCGGCCGTAGAGGCAATGATCGTAAGACTCTAGGAGGTTTGGAACGAGTTCGAACGTCTAGGAGACGATATTGCGATGCTGGACCACGTGGAAGGGTATGTTGACCCTTCAATTGATAATGAGGGTTATGAAGGGAATTATGTGAAGGCCCTGGCGCTGCTCTTTGCCCTTAGGCACAAGGGGACGCAATTTCACAATTGATACAACAGCAAAGAGAATTCTTCGAACGCATGGCTGCTAACGGTGTAGCAGAAAGTACCAGTACACGCGCCGGCGCTGCGGCGCCATCCAGAGAAGCAGAGTTACCGAAGATACACATCAAACCATTTGGCGGTAAATATGAGGAATGGGCGGCATTCAGAGAATTGTACGAGAGCACTGTGCACAACAAGAAACATATTGGAAAGGTACAAAAATTCCACTATCTCAAATCGTTCCTCGTTGATGAAGCTGCGAATTTGATACGTCATTTGCCGATAACAGAGGCGGCATACGACTCTGCGTGGATTCGATTAATCGAGCGTTACAATCGGCCACGTCACATAGTAAACGCGCTTTTGGATAGCTTTATCGATTTGCCTTCGATAACAACTCAGGATGTGAAAGCATTACGTCGAGTTTCAGATGGCGCACATGAGATCATAAGAGGATTGGATTCGATTGGTCAAACAGGACGAGACTGTTGGGTAATATATTACTTGTTGAACAAGAAGGATCTGGAGTCGCGCCGCAAATCTGCGGATGTTAGCCACGATAAAGTATCGCCAGATTTGAATGATCTGTTTCAGTTTCTGGACGTGCGATGTGAGGAATTTGAACTCAGCCAAGGAGACACACCAGTTGGTTCACGTTTTTCAAAACAGAAGAAGGCAAGCAGTGCATTGTTGACGGCTGACCGAGGTGGCTGTCAGAAATGTAAATCAACTGAACACGATCTTGCTGCTTGCTCAAAGTTTAAGGAGTTGTCGATCGAGCATCGTCGCTCATTTGTGAAAGGTAAACTGCTATGTTTCAATTGTCTCAAGCCCGGTCATTTGATAGCCAAATGTGGATCAGTTCACAACGGTATAAATTGTGGGGGCCGGCATCATTCACTAATACACGTACAAGCTTCTTCATTGCAGACCAATCAGGGTCTCAACAATTCTTCAGGCAATGCGGAACACGGTCACTTGGACCACCTAGTAGAGAAAGTGACAACGAGTCACATCGCACGATCACCGTGCCAAGCTTACTTTATGCCACTAGGGCAGATGAAGAGCCTATTGCCAACCGCAATACTAGATGTACTAAACTCACAGGGTACAAATGCAGCAGTTCGCATACTCTTGGATAGTAGGTCAGAATTATCATACGTGTCAGAGCGCTGCATAAAGGCACTGGGCCTAAGGCGCACCCCTTCTCGGATAGTCGTCTCTGACATATCGCCAGTAAAGGCTGAAACTACACGCGGATGCATCTTAAATCACGGTGTTCAGAACACAAGCTAGAAGTTCGGGCACACGTTCTCACCACAATCATGTCTGCACTATCAAGGGAAACTCTCGATGCGACAGCTTTGGAAAGATTGGATGGAGTTCAACTTGAAGACTCCATGTCCACCGCAGTGGTTTCGGTGGATATTCTATTGGGCGTCGATTACATATGGACCGTATTGACTGGCTGTAATAAGATGGACAGCCAGGGAAACGTCATTGCGGTGTCCACTATTTTTAGATGGGTCATTACATACACGAAGCTTATGCGGGATTATATAAGTTTGGGCCACATGCAGAAGCTGAACCCTGACCAGATTGCTACACAGCATCAACAGGCTTTCTATATGCCTCATCACCCAGTTCTCGGACAGAAATTGAGGGTTGTATTTGATGGATCTTTTCAAGATCAAAAGGGCCAATCGCTAAATGACGCACTTCACATTGGGCCAAGCATTCAAAGGAATTTGTTTGCGGTATGTTTGCGATTTCGAATTCATAGATTTTTCTTTTCCGCAGATATCATTAAAATGTTCAGGCAAATTTGGGTCACTGAGGACCACCGCAACTACCAAAGAATTGTATGGAGAGAACATCCTTCTGCTCCATTAGATCACTACCGGCTATGCACAGTCACGTATGGTACCTGTGCACCATATCTTGCAGTAAGAGTTCTGGAACATCTTGCGCATGACCACGTTGATGAATTTCCGAAAGCTGCGAAAATTCTGTTAGAAGACTTTTACGTAGATGATATCTTGACGGGAGCCAGCTCGGAGGAGGATTTGTGTAGGCGTCGTGATGAACTGGTTGAGCTGCTGTCACGCGCAAAATTGGAATTAGGAAAATGGGTTTCAAATAGCCAATGCATTGCTGATCAACCAAAAACTCCCTCCACTGAAATGCTGCTGTTAAGGTTCTAGGAATTTATTGGCATCCGGTATCAGACACGTTTTCATATAAGGTGTCTCTGTCAAAGGACAATAGCTGCACCAAAAGGGTGGTGCTTTCCGATGTCTCCCGAATATTCGACCCACTTGGCCTCCTAGCGCCAGTGGTCGTAAACTTTAAGATCTTGTTTCAAGAGTTGTGGCTTCTAAACCTGAGGTGGGACGAGGAGCTACCACGTGGCCGAACGATGGCACAGATATCGACGTGATATCTCTCAAATCGAGCGAATACTGATTCCCCGTTTCATAGGAAGTACGACTCGTCGTTTGGAACTGCACCCTTTCTCAGACGCGTCTATAAAATCCTATGTCGCGGCAGTCAAGGCTACTCTTAATCAATTGGATATCACTGTGTACGCATGGTGTGACTCAACCATTGTACTGGCTTGGTTGTCACACGTGCCATCTACTCTGAAAGCATTCGTTGCAAATAGGACTTCGGAGATTCTCGATGTCATCCCTCGAAAGCATTGGCATCATGTTGGCACAAAGGAGAATCCTGCAGATTGTGCATCTCGAGGCATGCAGGCCTCAGATCTGTTAAAATGTAATCTATGGTGGAATGGTCCACCTTGGCTAAGCGATTCAGATTTAGATGTATACAGTCCACACTCTAATATCTCTTGCTTTATTTCAGACGACAAGGTCAAAGAGGTAATAAAGAAGACAGCGCTGATAAGTAAAGTAGAAGCCCAACCTGAGTCAACCTGTCTGGATCAGTTGGCACACCAGGTCTCCTCTTGGCTTCGTCTGGTACGCATTGTGGCGTACGTGCTCAGATTTGGTCACCGAGTCAAACATCCACAATCACGACCAAATAGCATTTCGTTGACGTTTGAGGAAATCAATACTGCATACGTCATGCACAAACATCATTCGCTAGAGATCGTCAGTCCCTACTCAACAAGACTTCTTTAGGTAGCAGCTCGAAGCTACACACGTTGGCACCCTTTATCGACAGGCACGGCCTCATACGGGTTGAAGAACGACTAAGCAACTCGGAGCTACCGGATCGAGTGAAGCATCCGATAATCTTTCCGAAAGCTCATCGCATAACGACACCTATTCTGGAGTACGAACATTGGGTGCACCTACATCCTGGGGTCACGGCTTTGTTTGTGATTGTTCGACAACAATATTGGATTTTTGGAGCACGAAATCTAATTCGCAGGGTAACACACGATTGTCTGAAATATTTCAGACAGCCCAACAATACATGGCGGTTCTACCGGCTGTTTGAGTTCGTCAGGCCTTTCTGGCTGTGATTACGCGGGTCCTAGAACACTAAAGGTATACAAGGGACGCAATTCACGAAAGGAGAAAGGCTACATCTGCCTCTTTGTTTGTCTGGCCACTTCCGCGTTACATTTGGAACTGGCTACTGATCTTAGTACGGATACCTTTTTGGCTGCACTTCGCCGTTTCATAGCACGGTGAAATAAAGGCACTTAATGAGATGCAACAACTATTGGCATCACAGCAACACAGGGAAGCCGTTGTCCAAATCTTGGCGGCGGAGGGCATAAACTGGAGATTTATACCGGCGCATGCTCCACACTGGGGTGGAAAGTGGGAGTCGGCAGTTCGTTCTCTAAAGCTACACTTAAACCGGGTTGTTGGAAAGGCAGTTCTAACATTCGAGCAAATGCACACTCTTCTATCGCAAATCGAGGCAGTAGTTAACTAGAGACCACTTTTCGCTGCGTCAGACTCGGACCTGACGTACCTATCACCAGCACATTTACTAATAGGGCATCCTTATACAGCCATTCCAGAAGGTGATTTTTCGCAGGTATCAAGCAATCGACTGGATTACTGGCAGCGGTCTCAATCTATGCTACAAGGTTTTTTGCAAACGGTGGCATATGGAATACTTAACGACATTGCAGCAACGTCCAAAGTGGGGGCGAAAACACCTAATCTTGCCGTAGGAGATATCGTTCTTGTAAAGGAGTCTCGCAAACCACCAACAGCATGGCCGTTGGCAAAGGTCATCGCAACGTACCCGGGACCAGACGGGCTAGTTCGGGCAGTAAGGTTAAAAGTGCCAACTGGAGAGATAACACGACCAATTACCAAGGTCGCCCGACTACCAAATTCAGAAACGATGTTTCAGGTCGGGCTGGCATGTTCAGGAACGGAACCTGATCACTAGTTCGTAAGAAATGAACATCACATTAGTTCGTAAGAGATGAATAAAGTTCAGTACGCAATAAGACTTGAATCAGTGTTGACCACCCGTTTTCGGATTTTGACCGATTAGCCCTATGGAAGCTATATGATATAGTCATCCGATTTTATTAAAACTTTGTGCAGCTGCTGGGTATTTTAAAATTTACATTATTTCTGATTTTGAATAAAATATCTTTAAAAATAAAGAAATGATGACGTTAAAAAGATTTTTGCACTTTCGATCGGCCCTATGGGCGCTATATGAAATAGTAGTCCGATCAGATCGAAGCTTCATATCCTTATTGAGAACATATAAGAACTTATAACTTTCATAATAATATGATAGCAAACAAAAACTTATGGCCCATAAATTTCTTCCTGTTTGTGAGGTTGTTGTGGCTTTATACCTTTTATTCCGAACCTAAATCGGATATTTAAAAAATTTAATAAACTTGATCTTACCTGCAGAACAAATGATTATTAGCAACAAAGCGGAATTTTCTAGGTCTTACCATCTCTGATAACGAGGTGTTCATACAGACGGACAGACAGACAGACAGACAGACATGGCTAGATCGATTTCTCTAGTCACCCTGATCATATTTTAGGTAAGTTTGGGGGGTCTCCGACGTCTCTTTCTCTATGTTACATACATTTGACAAACTTAATACACCCTTGTACCGTTTTAGGTACAGGGTATAAAATCGAAAGAAAAATAATCAACTTTCAATTTCACAGGCACCTGGCAACTAATAACATTATTGCTTGTGCGGATCACACCGGTTCACGGACAGCAAATTCAGATTAACAGTATTGACAGCAACCACGGATATCTCCTTTTTTCCGATAAGCCAGTCCAGATACCATCCTCCTTTGAACATCATAGACATAGTGGCTGACTATTTTGAGCAATGGCTAGAAACCAATTACTATCCAATCCAGATCAAATTTGTATACAATAAAATAAAAAGAGAACTAGCCGGAATAACCCTGCAACATAGAAACAAACGGGGACTTATTAACATTGTGGGCTTAGTTTTCAAATATTTGTTTGGCACACTTGATGAAAATGATCGAGTTTTAATACCGAAGTAACTTGACATAAACACCCAATATCATTAATACTCTTTTATTGGAACTAATGCAGTTGACAGAACACGTAGAAGATTTGGAAATGGCCATGCAGCTTTCCAGACTTGGACTGTTTAACCCCAAATTACTAAACTATGACAAACTTGAGAACGTGAACAGCCAGAACATTGTAAACATCAAAACATCCACTTGGATTAACTACAATGATAACCAATTATTAATCATATCCCACATACCCATTAACTTTTCATTAATAAACACAATTAAAATAATCAATTACCCAGACTCCAACGGCTATCAGCTAGAAAATAAAGAAATAAACAATGAATGTGTCACCAATATTATTAAACACTTAGAACCAATTTGTAATTTTAAGCCAGTGCGCACAAAAGAAATAATAAAATACATAGAAGCCAACACAATTGGAACTTAACCCAAACCATTCTTAAACAAAATTGTCAAACCCCAATTAATAATATAAAAATAGAAGGAAAAAGAATGATAAGAGTAACCCAATGCAAAATAGAAATCGATGGCATAATTTTAAGTTAAAATCTTTTAAAACCAGAAATAGACTTGACACCACTATACACCCCACTTAATATAATAAAAATAAAACTTGTAAAACATAATGATATCGTTAAAATTATTTCAGAAAACAACATTACACTTTACAAACTAATGACCATTGTCATGATTGCACTTATTTTGTTGTACTTATATTTAAGATTTGTATCATTTAACCCATTCATGATGCTGTATGCAAAATTCAAAATAAGAAATCGAAATAAAAACACATCACAACAAGGAAGAAGCTCCATTACTCCTACTATATCCATCAATCCCAGCCCAATTATAGGCTTCTCTTTAAGGGGAGGATAGTGACATATTTGCGCCACCCAAACCGTCCAATTTAATTATTTCAAAGAACTATAAACAATAAAGCACTTAATTGATTCCCATACTGTATGCCATCTGTGCAGTATGCGTTTAAATAAATAATTCTTTGGCAACGGCACTTAGCCGTTCTTGTTAACAAATCCTAAAGCCTGACCTAAGCAGTTTTGCCTGCTCTCTCCAAAACTTAAGTATCCAAGAGCATTGCTCTCCCAAAACACAATATTCCTAAAAACACTGAGGCTTCTCCTCTCTACCCCAGCTGAGCGACCAGACAAGTGAAGACCCGAACTGAAACTGTTCATCCGTGACATAACCCATAGTGTCGTACCAGTTACCTTTTGTCCACGTGACAATTTGAACTTTGCTTACGTTAAAAAAAAACTGGGCAATCAAAAAATTTTGTGCATTACGAGATAATTAATTAATTTAATTAAAAAAAAAAAAAAAAAATAATAATAATAATAATAATAATAATAATAATAACAATATTAGCAAGGGATACTACGGAATAAGAGAGGAAAAAAAAATAAATAAAATAAATTCAAAATCTAGCGCGGACTCGGGAATAAAGGGCAAAAGATCACGGAACTGATCGAGCCAAACCCCCGCAAAGGGTGCCCTAAGTGAGGACTCTGGCGACCGTGTCGGGGCGGTATAACCCCCATCGGTTAAACATCAGGGGGAAACTCCTGGTCACCGAGGGATCCCAAGTCCGCTAGGGCGTGCCCAAGCACAGGTGCAAAAAAAAAAATAACAAAAAAGAAAGAAAGAAATGGAAGGTATAGCAGGTGGCTATGTAGCTACAGGGCTAAACGTTTCCGATTACGGGTCGGACGATGTGAGCCTGTTCTTTAGGAGAACCGGCTTATTGCGAACGCCTCCAAGTGCCCAGAGGCCACGCCTGGCATCACCGGAGCAGCCGGAGGGTAGGCCTCAAACGGTCGAGAAGGCTATCGACAAGATGGGCTCTATCCTCGACGGCCTCTCAACCATTTTCAGCGGCCAGCGACATATAAATCAGCTAGTCAGAGACGAGTTATCAAAGCTGATTGATATGCAGAAAATAGCCAAGGCGCTATGTGACACGAAGAGTAAAGCCAAAATAATGGAGGACAAAGCCACAAGCACGGAGGACAAAACTATGAGCACGAAGGCCACACAGTCGGAACTTCCAAAAGAGATTCGTGAAACCACAAAAGAGCCACAGCAAATTGGTTCAAAAACTCAGCGGCTAAACAAGAGTAGGAGTCCAAGCGGTGTCGGAAAGAACTTACACCCAACACCGAAAAGTCAGCGAGACTCCCAGTTGACGCAAGAAGTGCCCCCTCCCAAAAAGAAAAAAGGCGCTCCCTCACCCAAACAATGACAAATCAAGAGTCCAAACAAAAAAACCGAAACCCAATCCCAAGATAAGTCGGGGAAACAGGCAAACGTCAGAAGCTGGACGAAAGTTCAAAAAGAAAGCAGGAAGCCGAGGAGGGCTAGAACTGATGCCATTAAAGTAACGGCATCAGAAGGTTGCTCATACGCTGACCTTTTAAAAACAGTAAGAAGAGATCCGACTCTTCAGCACCTCAATGAAGACGTACAAGGAGTTCGCAAGACAGCAAACTTAGCAGAGATGCGAACCACAGCACTTCGGAATTTACTGATGCTGTAGGAAAGGCAATGGGTCAGCGAGCAACTGTCAAAACACTCGAGGACATGGCAGATGTTGAAATACGAGACCTCGATGAACTTACCACACCGGAGGAGATCCTGAGTGTAATAAAAAATACGTTGGAAGGAAACAGGCACCAACGACGCTTAAATCGCTGAGAAAGACGGTAGCGGGTCTCAAAATAGCGGTGATATCATTAACAGAAGAAAGCGCAAGCTCCTTAGCAAAACAGAACAAAATTAAAATTGGATGGTCTGTATGCCGTCTTCAATACATGATAAGACCAAAGAGATGCTACAAGTGCCTTGGATATGGGCACATCTCGTCTAACTGCACCAGCAGAGAGGACCATAGAGGTAAATGCTTCAAGTGCGGCATGGAAGGTCACCAAGCCAAGATATGCACCAATAAACCAAGCTGTCTGCTTTGCATTGGGAGCAAAGATAGCAATCCAGGCCATGCTACGGGCAGCTATAACTGTCCCGCTTATAAAAGCCAAATAAGCCAACAGGAGACCCATCTTCCTACAGGCCGATCTGCCTCCTAGACTCTGCTGGGAAACTGTTGGAAAGGATGATATGCAACAGACTGGAACGGGCCATCAAGCAAGGGGGAGACCTTTCCCCAATGCAATTCGGATTTAGGAGGCACAAGTCGACCCTAGATGCCATAAAATGCATTGTGGACATCGGCACTGAAGCTCTAGAGGGATCAAGATGGAAAGGAGGCAGCAAAAAATACTGCACCATAGTCACCCTGGACATCAAAAACGCATTCAACACCGCTAACTGGAGCCACATAATTGGAGCGATCTCATCCTTCCAGATCCCTCAATACCTAAGACGCATAATTGAGAGCTACTTCCAGAACAGAGTTCTAAACTACGCAACTCTGGAGCGCCAAAAATCTTATAAAGTCACTGGAGGAGTACCGCAGGGTTCCGTATTGGGCCCACTACTCTGGAACACAATGTATGACGGTATACTAAGGCTGGAACTTCCACAAGACTCCCAAGTCGTAGGATTTGCTGATGATGTTGCAGTAGTAGTTGTGGCAAAAGAGCTCGAGTCAGTCAAACGCAAATGCACAGAAGCCGTTATAAAAATCAAGGAGTGGCTCAACACAGTCGGACTGCAACTTGCTGAACACAAGAGCGAGGCAGTGCTGCTGAGCAGTAGGAAAACTGTCGAAAACATTGAGATCAACCTGGGGACAGCTCTGATCCAGTCCAAAAGATCAATTCGTTACCTGGGTGTCATCATAGACACCAGACTCAGCTTCAGAGAACACCTCATCCAAGCTAGTACTAAGGCGGCTGAACTGGGGCGTGCGCTCAGCAGAATTATGCTTAATACACGTGGTCAATAACGTTTAGTAGGAGGTTACTCCTACTAGGAGGTTACTCCTACTAAACGTTATTAAAGCTACGATGCTCTATGGTGCTCAGATCTGGGCGAAGGCGATGAAGGTGAAAAGCTACAGGAGAGGACTGGAAGCCACATATAGACTGGGAGCTCTTAGAGTCTGCTCTGGATTCAGAACAATATCGGATGATGCGGCACTCGTCATTGCTGGTTGGATCCCAGTAGACCTACTGGCTAAGGAAGCTCAGGAGATAGAGATCATGCAAGTGGAGAAGGCGCAACGAGAGCGGTTAAGACCGAGGCAAGACGGAGCTCAATAGAGAGATGGCAAAGAAGATGGAACAACTCTGAGAAAGGTCGCTGGACGCATGAATTAATTCCCAATATTAACGCATGGACGAACAGGAAGCACGGACAAGTTAACTTCCACCTGACACAGATCTTAAGCGGTCATGGAGTTTTCAGAAAATACCTGCATAGATTTGGACACGAGACCGATCCAAGCTGCCCACTCTGCGAAGTAGATGAAGATGCTGAACACGTCATGTTCTATTGCCCACGATTCTCTCCTCAAAGGGATGCCCTGGAGGCTCTTATTGGAGGCAGGATAAGCAAAACGAGCCTAATTGGTATGATGCTGGAGAATCACACTAACTGGGAACATGTATGTGCATTTGCGAAAAAAATAACGGAGGAGCTTCGAACACTCGAGAGGCAGAGACGCACTGAAGGGGTGCTGTAAGAGCACCGCCCGGACCCTGCGAAGCATTGCTTCGCGGCCGTACCGCAGGGTCTAAATCCGGGACCACCCATACTTTACCCTATATTAAGGTTTAATATTTGTAAAATAGTTAAATTAAAACCGTCAACTAATATAGTCTTAACCATCTACACTAAGTTATCTATATATTATATTCCTTTGAATAAAAAAAAAAAACATACATACACACATATATATACATTTATATATAATAGCTGTCTGCGAACAGCATAAATACAGCAGACGTGTTTATATTTAATGGTTCCGCAGACAGAATATGGGATTGGATGAAACATTGTTACCCCACCAAACCACGGATTGGTAGCTCGCGCTAACGCGCCGGCCATTTTTTTTCTTTTTTTTTTCTTTAACTTACCTGCACACCCAAAATCCTTTTTCAACTATTCTGTTAAACTGTTTACAGATATGAGCACTATGAGCATTTCATGCATTATCGATCACAAACAACGCCATCTATTTTTATTTTAAAAATATAATTTCCATTGCATACTTTTGTTATCCTCTGAAACGTCATCTATCCTTGTCCACATGTATTTACCGATCGTACCAACATGGACTAACCATAATACTTGTATGGATACAGTTAAGCACGCGAACTATTATTCTTTTAAAAATATAATTTTTTACCTATTTATTTAGCACGTGCACACACCATAAAAAGTGCTACAAATGTCCCATTTACAGAAACTCACTCAATCCTGGCCGCCAATATGCATTCTACTTCCGATCCTTACGAAATTTGGTACATACGAGGGTCGTTTGATAAGTCCGTGACTTTTTGAATAAAATATATTTTTTTCGTCAAAGAAGCGTTTTATTTCTCAACATAATCTCCTTTTAGCTCTATACATTTAGTCCAGCGTTTTTCCAATTTTTTTATTCCTTCCAAATAATAGGTTTTCTCAAGGCCCTCAAAATAGTCGTTTGTTTCTGTGATGACCTCTTCATTTGACCCGAATCTCTTACCGCCGAGCCATTTCTTCATGTTTGGAAACAAAAAATAGTCACAGGGGGCTAAATCTGGAGAATATGCTGGATGGGGTAGCAGTTCGTAGCCCAATTTATGAAATTTTGCCATGCTGACTACACACGTGTGCACCCGTGCATTGTCCTGATGGAACAGCACTTTTTTTTTCGCCAAATGCGGTCGTTTCTGCTTCAAATCAATATCGAATCTGTCCAAAAGCTCTGAATAATATTCGCCGGTGATCGTTTTACCCTTTTCAAGGTAATCGATGTGAATGATACCTTGTGCATCCCAAAAAACTGTGGCCATGACCTTGTTGGCCGACAGACCCACCTTGGCCTTCTTTGGTGCACGTTCACCCGGAGAAACCCACTGTCTTGATTGTTCTTTGGTCTCTGGTGTGGTGTGGTGGATCCATGTTTCGTCTACGGTAACGAAACGGCGCAAAAATTCGTTTGGATTGCGGTTGAACATCGCCAAACACTCCTTTGAAATGGTCACACGGTTGCGCTTATGGTCGTGTGTGAGCAATCGCGGCACCCATCGCGCGGAAAGCTTTCTCATGTCCAAATATTCATGTAAAATGTGATGTACCCGTTCAGTTGAGATGCCTACAGCCTCAGCTACCTCACGCACTTTCATTCTCCGATCATCCAATATCATTCCATGGATTTTGTCGACGATTTCTGGCATGACGACCTCTTTTGGGCGACCTGAACGTTCGGCATCACTTGTACTGGTACGACCACAACGGAACTCAGTAAACCATTTCTTAACCATTGAAATTGATGGTGCAGAGTCCCCATAATATTTATCAAGTCTTTCCTTGGTTTCGGTGATGGATTTTTTACGCAAAAAATAATGCTTAATTAGCACACGAAATTCACTTTTTTCCATTTTCGTTAAAATTCACGAGATCGTCTGCTTTCAATGCCTATAAAACGCAAACCAAAAAACGCAGCTTTCTCAAAATTTTACAGTCAGCTGCTAATCGATAACTGCTGACAGGAGCAGTGTTGTATTTAGAGCAGGTGCGCGGCAAATACAAAAAGTCACGGACTTATCAAACGACCCTCGTATATTAACTACTATATAAGACATATGCGACTCTACTTTTAACAGGATCGGATAAGAGATGTAGGAGTTATTCCCTAAACCGTTTTGTGTTCGTATGACAGCTGTATGATATAGTAGTCCGATCCGGCCGGTTCAAATAAGTGTGATGCCGTGGTAAAAAAGAAGGCTATATACCAAGTTTCAGCAAAATAGCTTCGAAACTGAAAGAGTAAATCGCATTGCCTATTGGTGGACCACTGTTCTGTTGTACCAGTTCGCAGAACCCTTCCAGCCAGAGTATGGAATACGGATTCCGATGAGGACCACCAAAAAGAAAATTATCCTTCCTATCAAGGAAAGTAGCCATATCAATACTAATTTAAGTTATTTTAAGTGAAATAAAATAAGAAAAAAAGAATAAACATAAAATAGAAAAGACAAGCCGGCGCTAAGAATTTATAGTTTTTTTTTGTATTAAAACGGAATAACCGCAACTTGAATGCAAAAAAAAATCCCAACATTATCTTCGGGGTGGCGAAGATTACAAACTCTTTTCGCAGTTGTTTCTGCCGTAAATCACATGAACAGGGTTGGTCAGTTAATAGGGCCGATTTAGGTTTGTATGGTAGTTATATGACATAGTAGCCCGATCATTAGGAAATTTGGCACATGAAACTGAAAGAGTACATCGCATAGAAAAAGCCGGACAGACAGACATGGCTATATCGACTCCTCTAGAGATTCTAAGTATACTAGATCTAACTTTTGTGGGCCTACTATTTTTGGTTCTGTGCGTTAAAAACATCAGAGCAAAATGGATATACTCTTTTTTCTGCGAAAAGAGTATACATATAAAATGATAAAAATATTAAACATATAAAACTGTGACTCTGTTTCATTTCTCAAATCAATAACTACAACCCTCACCGAGGGACATTGCGCTGTAGGCAATCTCAAACGTAATAGTTTCATTGCCCATTGGTGGACCACTGTTCTGTTGTACCAGTTCGCAGAATACGGATTCCGAGTAGGATCACCAAAAAGGAAATTATCCTTCCTATCAAGGAAAGTGGCCACATCAATACTAATTTAAGTTATTTTAAGTGAAATAAAATTAAAAACAAAAATAATAAACATTAAATAGAAATGCCAAGCCGGCGCTAAGAATTTATAGTTTTTTTTTTGTATTACAACCGCAACTTGAATGCAAAAAAAATCCCAACGTTATTGATGGATATTCGATAGTTATCGAACATATTATATATTCAATCGATAAGTATTATTATTATCAATATTATCATTAATTAATTTGTACACACCGAAATTGAATCGGAACCAATAATAAATGAACATTCCGGAAATTGAAGTAAGCGTGCATACACTACAAATTGGCGACGAGCAAAAAAGAAAACTTAAAAAATCGTAATCGAATCAACCGTTGGTAATACTACAACAACTTTATTTCAAACGTCAGCCCTGCCCGAATACTCGACAGCAGAACCCTGGTGTATTTGGAAGGAGAGGTTGGAGATTCACATGTGCGATATTTCGCAATTGCACAGAAGAAAATAAAAAGAAAGCAATATTATTGAAATCCATCGGAGCAGAACCGTACAGACTACTTCACAATATCTGTAGTCCGGAATCACCCGTGTCAAAATCGTACGAGAAATTATATTTAATTTTGGAAAATCATTATACGCCGCCGACGATCGTTTTCAATGAACGCAAAAATTTTTACATGGTGTTAAATTCAGAGACAAATTCGGTGACACAGTGGTACCCAAAAGTTAAGCAATTGGCTTTGAACTGCAAATTCGGTGCACAATTGGATGCTTTTATATTGGATAAATTTGTGACCGGTCTCCCAACAAAAATTTTCGACAGAATGTGCGAAGATGATGAAACCCTAACCTTGGAGAACGCATTGCGTAAAGCAATCATTATGGAAAGTAAAATTACTTCAACATTAAAGGAGACTGAAGTCAATGCAGTCACTACCCACACAAAACCAAAGTTCAATGAGAGGACCAACGAGAGGAAAAGAGACGGACGGCGAATTAGCAGCGACAGCAGTAACATCAACAACAACAACAGGAAAAATAACTGCTCACATTGCGGATGGCGCAATCATGCCTCAGCAGACTGCCGGTTTAAAAATAGCAAATGCTACACCTGTGGCAAGATGGGACATTTGGCCAGTATCTGTCGTAATTATGACAAAAATGTTAACTATATTAATGATAAGTTCAAAGATATTAATAATTCTGTTTATAGTATTAGTCTAGGTATTGGTTCAAAGATGTATAAAATTCCAGTTAGCATAGATAATGCAATTATGAATGTGGCTTGTGATTCCGGATCTCCATGTACGCTGTTCCCCAAACAGTTTTTGACTGATAAACAGATTACTAGAATAAGACGCAGCAATGAGTCGTACAAAAGTTATACTGGAGACAATATCAACCTTATTGGTGAGTTCGATGCATACGTCGCGTACAACGGGACCGGGAAACTTTTAAAAATAATTGTTTCAGAAGCAGGCAATCAGCCTTTGTTAGGTAGAGATTTTCTCAGAGCTTTCGGATTTGACCTTATACAAGTAAACAGTGTCGAGACTAGTTCAAGTATTATTGATAATATCAAAGAGGAGTTCCATTCTTTATTTAATGGTGAATTAGGTGCATATAATGTATGCAAGGTAACAAATCTAAACTTAGTTGATTTTTTCTTAGTAGTTTTGGTTGCAGTTATTCTGTAGTAGTACTAACCGAGACGTGGCTTAAGCCTGACATTTTGGATTCCGAAGTGTTAGGTAATAACTTTTCTGTTTTTAGACGTGACCGTGTGTCTGGTCGTGGTGGCGGCGTTCTTATCGCTGTTAACTCGGCCTTACCTTCGGAACTTATTTCTACTAACCCTGTAGATATTGAATTTATTTGTATAAAAATTGATTTGAATGGCATTTTCCTATTTCTAACAGTCTCCTATATTCCTCCTTCCTCTGATCTTTCTGTTTATATGTGCCATTTAAACTCTATTAAATACGTTTCAAATTTTGTAACCGACAAGGACTACCTTGTCGTTTTGGGTGATTTCAATCTCCCAGAAATATGTTGGTCCAATGTTCCTTATTCCAATTCGGTATTACCCAGTAATAGTCACGACTTTATTGATGGTATGCTTGAATTGTCACTATCCCAGGTCAATTTTGTCAAGAACTCCCTGAGTAGGAATTTGGATTTGATTTTTTGCTTGGATCCATCTAATACACTTGTAACTAGAATCGATCCTCTGTCTCTTCCTGAGGATCCTTATCATCCTTCAATTGGCTTATCAATTGACTTTCCTTGTCGAAAAACTTGGTCTGCTTGTCCGTCTATTGCCTCATACTGTTTCCAAAAAACTAATTTTCGAAAATTAAATAAGCTTATTAATGACTTCGACTGGTCAAACTTGTACATGTCTAAGAATATTGACATCGCAATAAATTTATTTTATAATGCTCTAAATTCTATTTTTACACAATGTGTTCCCACTTCTTGCCATAGTAACAAGAATCGATCTGTGTGGTATTCACCTAAGCTAATAAATTTAAAAAATGTTAAGCTCAGGTTGTTCAAAAAGTTCAAATTATCCGGGAATCCTAGCGACCTCTCCCGTTATCTTTTGGCTCGATCCAAATTTTCGGTTTATAGCACACTATGCTATAAGGCCTACCTTTCTCGGTGTAAAACTCAATTTCGCCGGAACCCCAAACAATTTTTTAATTTCGTCAATTCAAAGCGTAATACCTCTATTTTTCCTTCGTCCTTATCTTTCATGGATAAAAAAGCAAATACTGACCAGTCTATTGCTGATCTTTTTGGTACCTTTTTCCAATCTACTTATTCGACGTCAAATTTTAATTTGGATCAACACTATCCCTTTGACCTTCCTCGGTCAAATAATATATACTCTCCTTTAATTACGGAAATTCAGTTGCTTAATGAACTTAAGCTAATCAAACCAGTTTTTTCCCCGGGACCGGATGGGGTTCCTAGTTGCGTATTAAGGCATTGTGCTGAATCTCTGTGCAAGCCCATTCTTAAACTTTTTAGCTTATCAATCAGTCTCTCTTCTTTCCCTGCTATTTGGAAGGAGTCTTTTATTATTCCTCTCCATAAAAATGGTAGCAAATCTGATGCTAAAAACTATAGAGGCATATCGAAACTGTCAGCTATTCCTAAGATTTTTGAGAGACTTTTAACTTCTCATCTTCAACATTTATGTAAGTCTCTAATTTCACCCTGCCAGCATGGATTTGTAACACAAAGGTCGACCACGACTAATCTCTTAGAATTTTCCTCATTGGTAATTAAAGGTTTTAAAAACAAATCGCAGACTGATGTTATTTACACAGATTTTAGCAAGGCTTTTGATTCAGTTAACCATTCCTTGCTTTTATATAAACTAAACATAATAGGTTTTCCATCCAACCTTGTTGCCTGGATAAGGGATTATCTTACTTCAAGAACTCAAAGAGTTCTGTTTAAGAAATCATTATCTAACAGTATAACTGTGTCGTCCGGGGTTCCTCAAGGCAGTCACCTTGGTCCCCTTTTATTTACTCTTTTTATAAATGATCTTCCATCAGTTATATCACACTCTCGTGTTTTTATGTATGCAGATTATGTTAAACTGTGTTTTTCTTACAGGGATATAGAATCACACATTAATCTGCAAACTGATTTAAGTGCTTTTGATTCGTGGTGCCATTTCAATTTGCTAAATTTAAATGCTTCTAAGTGCAAAATTATGACCTTCTGTCGGGGCACTCCACTTTTGGCCTCCTATTATCTTAATCAAAATGCACTTCAACGTATAGGCTCAATAAATGATTTAGGGATTTTACTTGATTCTAAATTAAAATTTGATAGTCACATTTTATCCACTGTCAATAAAGCTATGGGAGTTCTTGGATTTGTGAAGAGATGGTCTAAAGAATTCGATGACCCTTAAACGACCAAGATTTTATATGTGGCTCTTGTTCGCCCAATTTTAGAATACGGTTCATGCGTTTGGTGCCCTCAATATAAAGTGCATCAAAATCGTATTGAGTCCGTTCAAAAAAAGTTTTTGCTTTTTGCTCTCCGTGGCTTAAATTGGAATTCGGAATTGAGCCTTCCCTCGTACTCTAGTAGGCTACAACTTGTAGATTTGCCTTCCCTAGTAAACCGTAGAACCCTTCTTAATACTCTTTTTATGCATAAATTAATAAACGGCATGGTTGACTCTCCTGAGTTAATTAGCCGAATTAGTTTCGCAGTTCCTGTTAGACCTCTGCGGACCTTTTCTCCTTTAGTAGTCCGTCCAGCCACATCTAATTATTTAATGCATGAGCCTTTTTTAAATTTATGTAGAGACTATAATAGTTTGTACCACTTAGTTTGCTCCTCTTCTAGCATGCAATCTTTAAAAACTAACATATTATTGCACCTTCGCTTAAATCCTTCTCTTCCCTAGTAGAATACTTGATTGCCTAATCTATTCCTCTTCCTTCAAATATTTATCATAAAAATAGTTTTTCGCGAATCGTGTCACGTGACTCTGCCCCACGGTCGGTTGGGCGTCTGAGCTATCGAGCTTGGTAACCCGCGCGTAAACAGGCTTCCGCCTGGTTTCGTTGGGCCACTTGATCGTACTGTTCTTTGTACGTTTACGTCCATTTAAAAAAAAAAAAAAAAAAAAAAATTGCCTATAGATGACAATGCAAAACCAATCTTTTTCAAGCCGAGATCCATTCCGTTGGCGTGGAGAATGAAAGTAGAAGAATAACTTTTAGGTCTTGTAGAAAAGGGTGTCTTGGAAAAGGCGGAACATTCCGACTGGGGCACACCTCTCGTTCCCGTTTTGAAAACAGATGGCAAACTTAGAATTTGTGCAGACTATAAAGTCACCATAAACATAGATATAGATATCCCTTACCACGAATCGACGAGATATTTGCTAGTCTCAGTGGTGGTGTTATTTTTTCTAAGTTAGATCTCTCGAATGCCTACAATCAGTTAGAGTTGGATGATATATCGCAAAGCATTTGCACTTGCAGTACACACATCGGTGTATTTAAAATGAAAAGGCTTCCATTTGGAGTTAAGCCAGCAGCAGCGATATTCCAAAAAACTATGGAAAATATACTTGGTGGAATTCCCAACGTAGTAGTCTACCAAGACGACATAACAGTCACTGGGAAAAATATTGAAGAACATGTAAAAAATCTGAAAATAGTGCTTAATAAGCTTCAGTCAGTTGGATTAAAATTAAACTTTAAGAAATGTGAATTCTTGAAAGACAAGGTATCGTATCTAGGCTTCTCTATAGACAAAAACGGCTTACACAAGAATTCAGATAGGTGCAAAAGTGTTTTACAGTGTCCACCGCCTAAAAACGTAACTCAAGTAAGAGCTTTCATTGGCATGGCTAACCATTATTCTACATTTATTGAGAATTTCTCACAAAAAATTTATCCCCTGTACGAATTACTTAAAAAACATTCTAAATTTGTGTGGTCAAAAGATTGTCAAAAGGCTTTTACCTTAATCAAACAAGAAATAAGTTCGGATCAAGTTTTGATTCATTTCGATAGCTCCCTGCCTATCATATTATCTACGGATGCGAGCAATATAGCCATTGCTGGGATATTATCTCACAAATTGAAAAATGGTAATACTAGACCGATCGCATTCGTATCACGTTCTTTAACTAGTGCTGAGAGAAACTACAGTACTTTGGAAAAAGAGGCATTGGCTATTAAGTTTTGTATCACTAAATTAAAACAATATTTGTTAGGACACCAGTTCACACTTAGAACTGATCATAAGCCTCTCAAGTATTTATTTGGTGAAAACAAAGGATTACCAATTATGGCATCAGAGTTCAAAGATGGGCCTTAATAGTTTCTGGTTTCAATTATACCATTGAATACATCAAAGGCAAAATGAATGACGTTGGCGAACTGTCACGCATTCCACAATCCGAAATAGCACAAGATGCTATTGAAAGTAATTTCGTGAATTTCACTGAATCTAACAATCACCTACACTTAGCATTCAAAGAAATTTCAAAAGAAACGTTAAAAGACCCGATTTTTTCCAAACTTTTACATGCGATCAAATTTGATAGAGTAGAATTTTTGAAGGGAAGCACCTTCGACTTTTTCAAAAGTAAGGCACAGGAACTATCTGTTGAATCCAATTGCATTTTATGGGGTTACAGAACAATCATCCCTTTTCAAATTTCGTAAGTCTATTTTAGATGAATTACACAGGTCACACATGGGCATAGTCAAAGACAAGGGATTAGCCAGATCATATGTGTGGTGGCCAAAAATGGATACTGACATTGAGCACATGATTAGGAATTGTATCCATTGTCAGGAGTTAGCTTCTAGCCCTGAGAAATGTGCATTGATTCCATGGGAACCTACCACTTTAACTTGGAGTAGGATTCACATTGATTTTGCTGGGCCAATAAATAAATTTCATTTATTGATAATTATAGATTCATTTACGAAATGGGTTGAAGTTTTTAAAACAAAAGAAATCACAACAACCTTCACAATTAAATCATTGAGAGAATTGATCTGGCGTTATGGACTTGTAGACACTCTAGTTAGTGACAATGGTCGACAATTTACGTCTAATGAATTTAGGGACTTCACAACCAAAAATGGTATCAGACACGTATTTACTGCGCCTGGACACCCAGCTACCAACGGTCAAGCAGAAAACTTTGTCAAAACCTTAAAAAATCAATTACAGCATCAATGAATGCAAACAAAGATGGTGATTTTGATTCGACTTTGAATCAATTTCTTTTTGATTATAGAAATGCTAAGCATTCTACAACTGGCGAAAGCCCTTCGAAGTTATTCTTTGGCAGAATGTTAAAATCTCGATTCAGTTTACTCAAACCACCCCTAGTCAGAACAAATATAGAAAGGAGTCAAGAAAAAAATGTAGGAAATCATAGAGGAAATAGGAAAGTATCGTTTGATAAAAATGAGTCTGTCTATATACGTGATTATCGAGACCCAAACAAGGCAAAATGGTCAGAAGCTATTATTAAAAAGCAACTTGGTCCCAGATCGTACGTATGTATTCAGACGCACAACAATAAAGAAATTAAACGTCATACCAATCAAATGATAAAGAAGCAAAATGAAAGCGATGCTGATTTGGGTTCTGAGCGGCGTGGTGGAGAGAAGGAATCAGATCCACATGAAAAGAATACCATGAAATTAAGACCACGAGTAGATGGCAAAGTAGTTAAGTAAAATTTAAGTTTCCATCAAATCTATAAATTTAATCATATTATCATAAAAATTTGTATTTAGTTTATATATTGCCTTCATATTAATCTGTATAAACATGTACATTTCATATGTGATATCGCGTTCTAAGCTTAAGTAGGGGCGTGATGGATATTCGATAGTTATCGAACATATTATATATTCAATCGATAAGTATTATTATTATCATTAATTAATTTGTACACACCGAAATTGAATCGGAACGAATAATAAATGAACATTCCGGAAATTGAACTACAGTTATCTTCGGGGTGCCGAAGATTACAAACTCTTTTCGCAGTTGTTTGTGCCGTAATTCACATGATCAGGGTTGGTCAGTTAATAGGGCCGATTTAGGTTTGTATGACAGCTATATGATATAGTAGTCCGATTTTAATAAAATTTAGCCCAAACGCGTGTATTTATGTAAAAAAAAGTGTTTGCTGAGTTTTGCAGAGATCAGTCAGCAAATATTCGAGTTATTTCCTAAAACGGTTTAGGTTCAAATAGCAGCTGTATGACATAGTAGTATGATCATTATGAAATTTGGCACAGCTATATAGAACATACGCATGCCTACTTTCAACAGGATTGGATAAGAAATGTGGGAGTTATTCCCTAAACCGATTTATGTTCGAATGACAGCTATATGATATAGTAGTCCGATCCGGCCGGTTCAAATAAGTGTGCTGCCTTGGTAAAAAAGAAGGCTATATACCAAGTTTCAGCAAAATAGCTTCGAAACTGAAAGAGTACATCCCATAGAAAAAGACGGACAGATGGACATGACTATATCGACTCCTCTAGTGATTCTAAGTATTCTAGATGTAACTCTTGTGGGTCTACGATTTTTGGTTCTGTGCGTTAAAAACACCAGAGCAAAATGGATATACTCTTTTTTCTGCGAAAAGTGTATACATATAAAACGGTACAAATATAAAACTGTGACTCTGTTTCATTTCTCAAATAAATATTTACAACCCTCACCGAGGGACATTGCGCTGTAGGCAATCTCAAACGTAATAGTTTCATTGCCCATTGGTGGACCACTGTTCTGTTGTAACAGTTCGCAGAACCCTTCCAGCCAGAGTATGGAATACGGATACCAAAAAGAAAATTATCCTTCCTATCAAGGAAAGTGGCCACATCGATACTTATTTAAGTTATTTTAAGTGAAATAAAATAAGAAAAAAAGAATAAACATAAAATAGAAATGCCAAGCCGGCGCTAAGAATTTATAGTTTTTTTTTTTTTTTTTTTTTTTTTTTTGTAATAAATTGGAATAACCGCAACTTCAATGCAAAAAAAAAAAACTCCCAACGTTATCTTCGGGGTGCCGAAAATTACAAAACTCTTTTCGCAGTTGTTTCTGCCATAAATCACATGAACGGGGTTTGTCAGTTAATAGGGCCGATTTAGGTTTGTATGACAGCTACATGATAAAGTAGTCCGACTTAATTAAAATGTAGCCCAAACGCGTATATTTATGTAAAAAACGTGTTTGCTGAATTTTGCAGAGATCAGTCAAGAAATGTTCGAGTTATTCCTGAAACCGATTTAGGTTCGAATGGCAGCTATTTGACATAGTAGTATGATCATTACGAAATTTTGCCACATGTATTGACTGCTATATAATACATACGCATACGTAGTTCTAATAGGATCGAATAATAAATAAACCGATTTATGTTCGTATCCCAGTTATATGATATTGTAGTCCGATTTTAATAAAATATAGCCCAAATATTTATGTGAAAAACATGTCTGCTGAGTTTTGCAGAGATCAGTTAACAAATGTTCGAGTTATTTCCGAAACCGATTTAGGTTCGTATGGTAGCTATATGACATAGTTGTCCGATCATTACGAAATTTGGTACATGAAACTGAAAGAGTACATCGCATAGAAAAAGACGGACAGACGGACATGGCTATATCGACTCCTCTAGTGATTCTAAGTATTCTTGATATTGAATATATCGTCTTAAAAAAAAAAAAACATTCACTTAATTAATCGACATATATAGTAATCGATTAATTTGGTATTATGCATACATTGAATTATGGTCACAATCTTGATTTATTCTGCTGCCTGCTGTGCTTGTGGCGTGTGTGCGTTTTTGAAAAGAGCTCGTAGAGCATAAAATATAAAATAACTACAATTAAATATAACTGAGTTAAATTGGTGTTTCTTGTAAAACAGTTAATACTTTTATTTTAGTTTTCCAAAAGGTTATGGGCCTAGTCCATGCCTATAGAAAAATTTTATAAATCGTAAAATTAGATTGTGAAATTATTTCTAGAAAACTGTTGTCCGCATACTAGTGTGTGTGAATACGAGAAACATGGAAAAGGCCAAACGTAATAAAAAGCCTTTTGACGGCGAAAAGTATTCCCTTTGGAAATTTAGAATTCGCGCAGTGTTTGCAGAATTAAATATATTAAAAGTTATTGATGAAAGTGTGCCTTATGAGGTAGATGATACTTGGAATAATGCAGAGCGGTGCGCGAAAAGTATTATAGTAGAACACTTAAGTGACGCCTTCTTGAATTTCGCAGAAAACGACATAACGGCTAGGCAAATTCTTAGAAATTTAGACGCCGTGTATTCGCGAAAGAGTTTGGCTTCGCAGTTAGCAGTGCGCAAACGTTTGCTCTCGCTTAAACTGAATAGTGACTGTAAATTGTTGAACCATTTTAATATTTTCGACGAAGTGAATTATTAGCGTCTTGTGCAAAAATTGACGAAATGTATAAAGTTTCCCATTTGTTATTAACTCTAATTAAAGAATAGGCTGCTAGATCAAGAGATAAAAATTAAAAATGACCTTAACGATTCAAGTGGAAAAGTTATGAAAGCAGTTGTTCAAAAGAATCAGAATATTAAGAGTTCATTTAAAAATAAGGTATTTAAGCAAAAGATTTTTTAAAGTAAATAAAAATCGAATATTATATGCCATTACTGTGGCAAGGCAGGGCACATTAAAAAGGATTGCTATTATTTTAAAAGAATATCAAATATAAATAAAAATAAAGAAAATAAAACAGCACAAACCGCAACGTCACAGCATGGTTTCGCGTTTATGGTAAATTCAAAGTTTGGGAATAAAATTGGTTTTATTCTTGATTCCGGTGCAACGGATCATATAATAAACGACGAGAACCTGTATGCTGATTGTGTGGAGTTGGAGCATCCACTTCCAATATCTGTGGCCAAGGAAGGTGCATTTATCCTTGCTACTAAACGTGGTATTGTGCGGCTGCACAATGACAATCAGATAACGGTGGAGGATGTCCTTTACTGCAAGGAGGTTCTAGGAAATTTAATATCTTTAAAGCGCCTACAAGAGGCGGAGATGAAAATCGAATTTGATAAGGACGGCGTAAAGACATCAATAAATGGAGTTGTGATAGCCGAAAGTTCAGGTATGTTGAACAATATACCAATTATTAAATTTTATGCATATGCAGTGAATGCACACAATAAAAATAAATATAAATTATGACATGAGAGGTTTGGGCATATTAGCAGTGGTAAATTGTTAGAAATTAAAAGCAAGAATTTATTTATCGATAATAGTCTACTAAATGGTATTGCGTTGTCTGATGAAATATGTGAACCGTGCTTAAATGGTAAACAAGCTAGGCTGCCGTTCAAGCAGTGTAAAGATAAAAGTTATGTTAATATACCCCTTTTCATCATACATTCAGATGTTTGTGGACCGATTTCACCAGCATCTATAAAAGATCAAAATTACTATGTAATTTTTATTGATCAATTTACACATTACTGTGTAACTTATTTTATGAAACAAAAATCAGATGTGTTCAATATGTTTAAAGATTTTGTACCAAGATGTGAAGCACATTTTAATCTAAAGATTGTTAATTTGTGTATTGACAATGGCAGGGAATATTTGTCTAATGAGATGCGTGAGTTCTATGTTCAGAAAGCAATAACATATCATTTAACTTGTGAGAGATTCCAAAATATAAATCCCGATATGCTCTTCCCAACAATATCTTTCGTATTTTATTTGCTTTTTATTTCTTTTTTATAATATTTCTTTTCCACAATATTTCTGACTCTTGACGGGCTTCTTCACTATTGTCGGGGTTCTTAACTATTGTCGGGGTTCTTAACTATTGTCGGGGTTCTTATTGTTACTTATCGATATCATTTAAGTTAAAGTTTAAAATCGAATGATCGATTACATTAACTTAGTTTGCAATCTTAACGGCTCGGCCATCGTGACATTTTGATCGTTTCGATCAAAGCTTAGTATTGTGATACAATAGGATTACACTTAATTTAGATTAGAGGTATAGTGGAATTATTTAATATTTTTAGTATTATTTTCGGAAGTAGGATCCCTTCTGACATTGCTTCCCCAATCGACCCATCTCCTTAATCTACAAGCTTCTATTATGCCTTCATAGGGTATCTGGGACACTTGATAGTTCTCGATGTCTGCTATAATATATCTATCATTGGGTAATATATTCTTAATGACGTAAGGTCCTTTGTATTTGGCTGAAAATTTTTTATTTGTCCCTATAGTTGTATCGAAACTCCGCACCACCACGAATTCACCAAGGGAGAAGGTTTCGTGGGGTTTGAACTTATTTTTGTGTGCCTCAATAGTTTTTTGCTGATCGCACTCAATTTTTCTGCTCGCGGCTTTCCTGAGTTCTCCCACGTCGCAAATCTTTTCAGTTCCCTCATCCATGTATTCAGTAAGAGTGTCTACTTCGCGTCCTCTCTGATATACTCCGAATAATAGTACTGATGGGGCTTGGTTTATGGTTGAGTGAATCGAATTATTGATCGCGTATTCAACCTTGCTTAGTGATTTATACCAATCTGCGAGCTGAATGAATCTCTCGACCTGACCAATTGCTTGTGGCGATGCGGTTGCCACCTTAATATGTTCTATGTTATTTACTAATAAGAACTCACTGAACTCTAGTGAAGTAAAGCAACTTCCTCGATCGCTCACTATTCTTCTCGGACGGCTATAATTTTCAAAATATTTGATTAAACATGCTTTTAGATCTCCCGTGCTGGTCGTATTCACTGGATAGAGTTTGACGTACTTTGTGAAGGCATCGACTGTGACCAATATTGTTTTTTTTTTTTTGGACGAAATACTTGGGAGTGGACCGAAATGGTTAATGTGCAATGTGTCAAATGGAATTGGTTTCTTTGGGATATTATGTAAAGTACGCCCACTCGCGTGTCGCGGCACCGAGAACAAAACGCACTTTATGCAATTTTTTATATGATTGTTTACTTTGTTCTCCATATTGGGGAACCAATAATGACGCTTTATTTCCAGGACAACTTTCTCTGTGCCCAGATGACATAATTTTTCATGGGTTAGCCGAATGATGTTTTCTTCCATCTCTGAGGGTACATACAGAAGCAGCGTGCCATCTTTTGATTTTCGATACACTAGTCCGTTCTCCAAGTCCAAATTATTAACTGGTCCTGATTCCAGTTTGTCTCTTATCTTTAATATCGTTTCGTCCCTATTTTGTGTTATCTAAAGCCGGGTTTCGATGCTGTCATCGTCTATGACTGAAAAAATCTGTTCAATTTCACTTGCCTTTTTTATATTTGTCGTGGGGTCAGTCAGTGGTTACAGTCTGTTATTACTTTAAACTCAATTCCGTTTAGGTAAACGTGGAATTTTCTTAGTGCATAGATGATTGCCAGTGATTCGAGTTCGAAACTGTGATATCTTCCTTCTTCTGTCATTGCTTGAGAAAAATATGCAACAGGGTGGTTTTTTCCATGGCTCCGAACACTATTTTGCTTGCGTCACAATGGAGTTCTGTTTCTCTTTCTGTATTGTATAGGGCTAACACTGGTTCTGAAGTTAATGTGTTGCATAAAAATTGAAAGGCCTTTTGGTAGTCATCCGAGAATGAAATGGGGTATTGGGCTCCGTTAGATTACGCAAAGGTTTTGCGATACTTGAGAATGAAGGGACAAAGCGTCTGAAATACGAAAATAGGCCGAGACACCTCTCGATATCTGCAACATTTCTTGGTATGGCTATGTGTCTGATGGCTACTATATGTTCATTGTTTGGCTTAATACCTTGTTCATTAACATTAAAACCGAGAAAATCAATTTGTGAGAAACAAAATTTACATTTGGACAACTTCAGTTCCAGTCTAAATTCAGACAATCTTCTCAAAACTTTTCCCAATACTCTCATGTGTTCTTCAAATGTTTTAGTTCCTATAGCTATATCATCCATGTAAACTGCTAAGTTTTCATTTTTTATAACCGGGATCAAAATATGGTTTATAAATCGTTGAAAAACAGCGGGTGCATTCTTCAACCCAAAAGGCATCTTCAAATACTGTATATTTAATTGAATTTTCTTCCACCTTTACTTGGTGAAACCCGCTCTTTAAGTCCAAAATGCTGAAGAATTTGCAGCCCTCTAGTTTTTCCAAGCAATCGTCTGTTCGTGCTATGGGGTATCCATCTCGTTCTGTGATTTTATTTAACTGTCTATAATCTACACACATTCGTATCTCCCCACTTTTCTTTTTGACCAGAACAATGGCTGACGAATATGGTGATGTACTAGCTCTGATGTGTCCCAAGGTCAATAGTTCTTCAATGATAGAGTCTGTGTCTTTACGATCTTTGTTTGATAGCCTCCGTGGTGCGGTATAAACTGGCAGGTCAAATTTCAATTTTATGTTCATTTTCTTAATCATGCTCAATTTTCGGAATTCTTTAAACAATCAAATAGTAATTCTTAATGATATCCCTAACGATCTCTTGTTTTTCTACAGAAAGCTTCAGATTGACATTATTCTCATCGATTTCACTAATGTCAATATTCAGAATGTAGGGTAATCTATTTAATTTGGATGCTTCATCCAGTACCGCCGTGTCTGATTCGGAAGGTTTTTTATGAACTGAAGGGGCAATATATAAGCAATATATAACTGACAACTATTAACAATTTTATCACTTCCCAAAGAACTATAAATACAATGCAAATTCGTTTTGTCCATCCTTAAGGAAAATTTATTTGCCGATATTTCAATATCTGGCTCCTTCATTTCGGTTGAACATAAAAACAAATTAAATTATTTCAGAAAGTCTCTACCCAATAAAACTGGAATCGGCATACAGTTGTTTGGTACAACATAAATAAGCATTTCACTCGTAACATTGTCAAATGTTATCTTTATTAATAATTTTCCAAATGTGCACAATCGAAAGTCTCCCAGGCCCCTAAAGGAAGTACCTTCCAACGAGTTCCGTATAATGAATCCTGGCAAAGCGGAATGTCGAATCAAACTAATAGGGCCCGTATCCAGAACGCAAGCAAAAATGTTACTATCTGATAAATTTGCAATGTGAAAAGAAATCCTTACCGTGTTAAAGACTGAAATTTCTTGCGAATCCCGAATAGCACGGGCATCATCTGCGAGCCCAATCGTCTTCTTGGCAGCTGACATGCTGGCCTTGCAATCCTTGATTACATGCTCCATGGAACCACATCGAAAACAGGAACCTTTGGAACGTAAGCGCTCTGTGCATTCCTTGGCAAAGTGACCATAGCGAGAACAGTTGAAGCATCTCACAGGCGGCATCTGCGAAGTTCCCATCGAAGTTTTGCTGACCACTCGTCTCCTGCGCATGTCTTCGTAGCGACGGGAAAGCTGCTTCAGTTCGTCCATGTTTTTGGCGCCATACAGTATAGCAACATCCGCAGTGTTGTCGCGTAGTCCCTCGATAATCAGTTAAATAATTTGTGACTCCTCATCACAGGCTCGGGAGGCGATCTCCTGCATTTGAAATATATAACTCAGGACGGTCATCTTTCCAGAAGTTCAATTTCGGCGTCCACTACTAATTTTTCCGCCTTAATGGCTTCTAGACGCTTCTCGTGAGCATATTTTTCATCGGACGGCGAGGTAAAAGTTTTTCTATCTGGCCTTGGTGATTGTGGCTGTGTCCCCTGGACCAATTTGGCCGACGTACTCTCACTGTTTGGAGTTCCATTGCTGTCCAAAAGCTCAGCACCCATGTCGGGAAATTTCGCACCCATATCCATGGCCAACTTCAACAATTGTCGGAATGTAGCGTTTTCTTCAAATCCGATGTGTTTCGATTTAAGCCAAGCAGTGACTTCATTTTTTTCATGTTAAACATTCTCCCACACTTGGTTAAAATGTTTTCGTTGCGCAAGGGTTGCTTTCAATGCACTTGTAAAAGTATTTTGTAGGCGTGATAGGCAATCCCACTTCTGAAGTTGTGAGAGATTCCAAAATATAAATCCCGAGATGCTCTTCCCAACAATAACTTTCGTATTTTATTTGCTTTTTCATTTCTTTTTTATAATATTTCTTTTCCACAATATTTCTGACTTGGCGGGCTTCTTCACTATTGTCGGGGTTCTTAACTATTGTCGGGGTTCTTAACTATTGTTACTTATCGATATCATTTAAGTTGAAGTTTAAAATCGAATGATTGATTACATTAACTTAGCTTACAATCTTAACAAACTGTACCTCATACACCTCAGTTAAATGGTGTATCTGATCGAATTGTAAGAACCATTACTGAAAAAGCGCGAGCCATGATTAGTGGTTCAAAATTAGAAAAAAAGTTTTGGGGTGAAGCAGTGTTAACTGCTACATATTTAATAAATAGAATCCCAAGTAGAGCGCTTGGGGATAGGTCCACAACGCCATACGAGATGTGGTATAACAGAAAACCAAGTCTAAAACACTTAAGAGTATTTGGATCTACTGTTTATGTGCATAATAAAACTAAGAAAGGGAAATTTGACGACAAGTCATTGTATTCTTATTGGGTATGAACCCAATGGTTATAAATTATGGGATGAAATTAATAAAAAAATTATCGTTGCAAGAGATGTGGTTGTTGACGAAACCAATATGGTCAATTCTAGAGCTGTATTATATGATAAAAACTTCCTGAATGATAGTAAGGAAAGTGAAAATACAGAATTCCCGAATGAGAGTAAGGAAAGTAAAAAAGTATTCCTGATCGAGAGTAAGGAAAGTAAAAAAGAATTCCTGAACGAGAGTAAGGAAAGTAAAAAAGAATTCCCGAATGAGAGTAAGGAAAGTAAAAAAGAATTCCCGAATGAGAGTAAGGAAAGTAAAACAGAGTTTTCTGGAAGTAAGAAAAGAAAGTTGGCCGATGTCCTGAATGAGAGTAAGGCATCAGATTTCCCGAACGAGAGTACGGAATTTGAACAAACTAAAATGCCTAATGAAATTGGTTTTAGTAATAATCCAATTCTAGTATTGGACGTCAGCAACAATAGTAATGAAATAGTAAACAGAAGAAGTGAAAGATTAAAAGCTAAGCAACAAATATCTTGTAATGAAGATAAAGATAATTTTAATAAATTCATTCTGAACGCACATACAATATTTAATGATGTTCCAAATACATATATTGCAATTAAAGATAGAAGTGATAAAACACTTTGGGACGAAGCCATTAAAATAGAATTAGATGCTCATGAAATAAATAATACTTGGACTATAGTAAAGAAGCCAGAAAACAAAAATATTGTTGATAGTAGATGGGTATTTTCACTCAAGTATAATGAATTAGGAAATCCTGTTAAATACAAAGCAAGATTAGTTGCGAGAGGCTTCACTCAAATGTTCCAAGTTGATTATGAGGAAACATTTGCACCTGTTGTCAGGATTTCAAGTTTTAGATTTTTATTATCATTAGCATTTCAATATGATTTGAAAATTCATCAAATGTATGCCAAAACAGCATTTCTTAATGTTATATTGTACCTTGCAGTGGTGAGAATGTGTGCAAATTAAACAAAGCGATTTACGGGCTCAAACAAGCAGCTAGATGCTGGTTTGAAGTATTTGAGCAAGCACTAAAAGAATGTGGTTTTGTAAATTCTCCGGCAGATCGCTGTATATATGTACTTGACAAAGGAGATGTCCAGGAAAGCATATATGTGCTTTTATATGTTGATGATGTAGTTATAGCAACAGGAAACATGAATAGAATGATAAGTTTCAAACAGTACTTAATGAATAAGTTTAAAATGACTGACCTTAATGAATTAAAATATTTTATTGGTATCAGAATAGAAATGTCTGAAGGCAACATTTGTTTAAGTCAGTCTGCTTATGCTAAAAGAGTTTTGAATAAATTTAATATGAATGATTGCAATGCAGTTAGTACCCCATTACCAAGCAAATTAAACTATGAGTCACTTGACTCAGATGAAAGCTCTAATGCACCATGTCGCAATCTAATTGGCTGATTAATTTACATAGTGTTATGTAGACGTCCTGATTTAACTACAGCAGTTAATATTTTAAGTAGATATAGCAGCAAGAATAATACAGAACTATGGCAATGCTTAAAAAGAATTTTGAGATACCTGAAAGGAAGCATTAATATAAAATTAATATATAAGAATAATGCTCAATATGAAAATATATTAGTATATTTATTGTATTGTATTGTATATATTGTAGACTCTGGGTGGAAATGAAATAGACAGAAAAAGTACAACAGGCTATTTATTTAAAATGTTTGATTCAAACCTTATTGGCTGGAATACCAAGAGGCAAAATTCAGTTGCAGCTTCGTCTACCGAAGCAGAGTATATGGCTCTATTTGAAGCTGTAAGAGAAGCTGTTTGGCTAAAGTCCCTTCTGAATAGTGTAAATATAAAGCTTGACAGACCCATTAAAATCGATGAGGACAACCAAGGTTGAATTAGCATAGCAAATAATCCCTCATGTCATAAAAGATCCTAACACATTGATATAAAATACCATTTTGTCAGAGAGCAAGTTGAAAATAATGTGATTTTTATTGAGTATATATTCACAGAAAAACAACTTGCTGATATAATGACAAAGCCTCTTTCTGCTGCAAGATTCATGGAACTCCGAGCTAAGATGGGATTGCAACAAGATGCACAGGACTGATGACAGATAACTGAAAAGCTGAATATTATATTTCATTGAACTCAAATTTTATTTTCTTATTAATTCTTAAAATTTTGAAGTACAGAAACATTGTTAATCTAAAGTATTCAATGTAATTAAGTTTTTTTTTTGAAATGTTATCTGAACAGGTTTTTCTGGGTTTTCCCTGATCCTCGCAGTAAATGCTGGATAACATATTGTACACTCCCAGTAAGCACACTAGCCCCACTATAATAAGTTTGTAATGAATAAGATTTTTTATTTATTTTGTATTGTTTTTGAGGGCGCGTGTTGAATATATCGCCTTAAAAAAAAAAACATTCACCTTATTAATCGACATAAATAGTAATCGATTAATTTGGTATTATGCATACACTGAAGTATGGTCACAATCTTGATTTATTCTGCTGCCTGCTGTGCTTGTGGCGTGTGTGCGTTTTTGAAAAGAGCTCGTAGAGCATAATATATAAAATAACTAAAATTAAATATAACTGAGCTAAATTGGAGTTTCTTGCAAAACAGTTGATACTTTTATTTCAGTTTTCCAAAAAAAGCTAACTTACACTACTAACGTAAGGGCAGAAATTCGAACATCTTCTGATACACCTGTGTAGTCAAAGTTCTACCAATACCCTATGTCATTAAAAGAGGAAGTAGATAAGCAAGTTTTTTTATTTTTTATTTAGAGATCAATCTGACTTCATTTTGGTCAATAGTATTTCTTTTGTCTTAAAGATAGTCGCCTAGCTACAGATATTTATAGGTTTATAGAAAATTTACAGTTATTTACAGTTTGTTTTGGTTAATTACTATTGTTATCACTAATTATTGTTACATATGTACATATATTTTTTGTATCTTTTGTTTGTGCTAAAGGGCGTGCCAGACGATTCCTATGGGCAAGCAGTCGTTCACTGTAGCGACTTGTATGCCTATTTATTTGCTCCTCAATGGTTTCCACCTTGAGGTCATGATGAAGCGTGGTGTTGCGAACATACCAGTCGCAGCAGTGATAAGCCTAAGAGTTTTGTTCTGGTGCGTCTGGATACGATTCCGGTTGGTTGCTGCGGCCATCCCCCAGATCTGGATGCCGTATCGCCAAGTAGGTGCGATGATGCTGGTGTATATTGCCCTTTTGCATCTAAGGGCTAATTTGCTTTTTTTATTTAGCATCCAGAGCAGTGATCTTGCCTTTAGGCGGCAGCGGAGTATTGCGTCCCTTATGTGATTGGAGAAGGTTAACTTGCTATCTAGTAGGATGCCTAGATACTAAGCTTTATTCTGCATAGGTAACTCTTCTCCGTTCAGTGTGATTGCGGGGGGTGTCGAAAGCTTCAGGGTGTAGCAGACGTTGACACACTTGGAAGGGTTCAGGCAAATATTCCATCTTTTTGCCCAGTCTTCGAGGAGGGAGATGTAACTCTGCATCCCCTCGGCAGCTTCGGCTCTGCATCTCGATGAGTATAGCACGCACAAGTCATCTGCGTATGTGGCGATCAGGGCTTTCGAGGGGTGCTCGAAGTTTCCTGCATCTCCTGTCGGGATATCATAGGTGAAGACAGAGTACAGCAATGGGCCCAGAACGCTTCCCTGTGGAACACCTGCGCTAATACTCCGGGTGGAGGATAAGGCCGTTTTTGTTTTGACCTGGAATTTTCGGTTCTCTATATAGGAGCGCATCATTATCATCATTATCTTGGATAATAGTCCGACATGCCAAACTCTGTCGAAGGCCTGCTTCACGTCGACAAATACAGCGTTGCAGTATTCTTTCTTTTCGAAAGCCTCCAGAATGTGATTCACTACCCTGTGGACCTGCTCAATTGTGCCGTGACCCCCCCGAAATCCAAATTGGTGGTCGGGTATGGTACCACTCCGATCCATGAGCCGTGTGAGCCGGTCTACGATCAGTCTCTCCCAGACCTTCGATAAGGAAGGCAGTAGACTGATCGGCCGGTACGACTCAGGGTCGTCCTCCGGCTTACCTGGCTTATGGATCATGGATATTCTAGCCAACTTCCACTGGGTCGGGAAGTACTGGGTCCTTATTATTGCATTGAATATCAATACAATAAAAAGAACCGCTCTCATTGGCGGAGCCTTCAGGGTAGTGTGACAAATTCCGTCATGTCCTGGAGCCTTGTATTTGGGTAGCGTGGTGATAAGTCTACTGACCTCTTCTATTCTGATCGGCGTGATTGGCAGATCAAGTTGCAGTGGGGTCTCTAGGGATCTAGCCGTCGACTCAGCTTCTATTTCATGGCACAGCTCAAAAGGCTTAAACCTTGCTTCCAAGTGCGTCGCAAATGTGTTCGCCTGCTCCGTGTCAGATTTACACCATTGCCCGCCTGCTCCTCTTAAGGGGGTCTGGCGAAATGGCTGCCTTTTTACTGATTTAGTAGCTCTCCATAGGGAGTAGTTGCTGTCCTTTGTGTAGTCCATGTTGCTAAGCTTTTGCTCGAAGAAGTCAGTTTTTTCCCTTCTCAGGACTTCTTTTACTTGCTTAGCTGCTCTTTGCCAGGGTGTCTTATCCCAAGGGTGCTGTGTGGTGTTAAATCGGCGTCTGAGTCGTCTTTTTAAATTGAGTAGACACTGAGCTTCGCGACTTAAGGGGAGGCCAGAGGGGTTAGCTCGGGTAGGTGCTGGTGGTGGTGTTGCGTCTGCTGCTGTAGCGTGCACTATGTCGGTGAGAAAGTCTATGGCTTGATCGATTTCTTGGCAGGATTGTAGTGGCATTCTGAGGTCGATCCTACTGGCAATTCTCTGTTGGAATAGGGGTATATTGGTATTCCTGGTGATAAGACGAGGGATCTGGGGTTCCTGCATCGCGGCTGTGTTCAGCGTGATGATTAAGGCAAGATGGTCCGATTCTAGGTCCCAGTTGTGTCCGATTGCCAGTTGGTTGTCCTGGATACCTTGGTAGATGGCAAAGTCTAAGCAGGCTGGGCGGTTATTAGCTCGGAAAGGATACCTGGTGTGTGAGCCTGTGGCCAGAACTCGAGTCCCGGTGGCAGAGAGAGATTTGGCGAGCTCTGAGCCCCTGGAGTCTATCCTCGGGTCACCCCATAGACTGTGCTTAGCATTCCAATCTCCACCGATTAAATTCTTGCGCCCAACCGTGGAGATCATGATGTCAAAGTCCAAGTGTGTTATTTTTTTGTTAGGCGAGCAGTAGATTGCTCCGAAATTAATTTCTCCTATACTTGTGGATACTTTCACTAGTGCCAAGTCCATGTGTTGTTGGTTGGGTATTACCAAAGGAAAGTGAGCAATCCCTTGCTTGACAAGTACTGCTGCACCACCATTGTGTCTTCTTGGTTGCCAGCTTGAGCACGATGTGTGGCAAGAGAATCCGTAGATTTTGAAGGTTGCTTGAGGGCTTAGATGAGTCTCTAACAGGAGGATGATGTCAATATTTTCCTTTTTGATGAAATGCTCTAGTTCACGGATTTTTCCTTGAATACCGTTCGCGTTCCAAATGAGTATTTTTGTGGGATTCATTTTGCGAGGAGGGCAGTAAGGAGCTCAGTAAGCTTTTTCACAGTGGCGACTAGTTGGTCCATTTTTCTATTTGAATCAATAAGTTGTTGATTCAGGAATTGTTGCTGCTGAAGATTTTCCTGTTGTTGCTGTTCTAGCATGCGCTGCAGTTGTTCTATTGGTTGTTCTTCGGTTGGTTGCTGTTGTCTTTGTTGTTGTTGTTGTTGGAACATCAGGCGTTGCTGCGCTGGGGTATGTGGGGGAGTCTGTTCATCAGCATGCCCTCTTGTGATGCCTGCATATGTCATACCATTGCGTAGAGCTGAGCTTTGAGTTTTCTGGGTAGGTCTTGCTAATCGAGGTTGTTGAAGGTTTGGAAAATTCGCCGCATTATTAGGGGCCAGTTCTTCGTTGTAGCTTCTATCCCTTTGCCCAGCAGGTCTGGATGTCGAGGGACGGGAGCGGCGCAGGTAAGCTTGGTAGGCCTCGCACCCTTTGTAGTTTGCTGGGTGGTTTCCGGCACAATGTGCGCATGTAGCGGGTGTATCGGCTGATCTTGTGCAGTCTGTGGATTTGTGGGAGAGTCCGCACTTTACGCATGTGTACTCTCTCCGGCAGTATTGCGGTGTGGCCATAGTCCTGGCAGCGATGGCATTGGGCAATTTCAGATGTTTTCCGCATGGGTTAACGAAGAAAATGTTCATCGGTTCCTTTGTGCTTCTGTTTTTTGGATTGTGTACATGCAGGGCACTATGCCCGTTATCTTTTAGTTGCGACACGATATCCCGATTAGCCGTGGAGTCGTGTAGTCCTCTTAACACAATCCGATAAGGTTTTTCCTCTTTTAGTTGGTAGCTATGGAATTGTAGTCCGGTGTCACTTAGTTTCCTAACTACAGCTCTGTACTCGTCGGAGTTGCTCGTTAGTAGGCGAATCGTGTCGCCTTGACTGCATTTAATAATTAATCTGTTAAGGTCAATAACAGAGCTTAAGATAAGTTGTAGGTCGCTTAGAGAGGCAATACCTGATAACACAATTGGTGGTGGCTTTGGGGGTGTTTTTATGAAGCTGTTTACCTTGGTGGTTATGATGTCTGCTTTGTTTCCCGTACCGGCTTTTGGAGCAGTGACAGAGGGTGTCTCATGGCTGTCCTCATCCATTGCGTCGCCATCTGGGATGGCTAGCACAGCAAATCGGTTATTGCTGAGTGATTGGTCCAGCACGTTGGAAGAGTTTTTTTCGTTGGCTACCCGTTTTGTACCAAGGGAAGGAGAGCATGGCTTAGTGCTTTTGAGTTTTTTTTGAGCCTGTGTAGCTTTGAGTCGGGCGGAAGCAATGGCTTCGCATTCCGAGGCAGTGTTTACCTCTACTTTTCTCAGTGCGTTGGTTTTGCACAATGATTCAATCGCAGCCTTGCTAGTAGACGGAGTACTGGCAATTTTTAATTGTAGTCCATTGTCCAGTAGAGAGGCGTTAATCTGGTCGGTGGATAGGCCAATGTGTGAGCTCATCCTGGACCTAGTGCACATCCCAGTTGTGGTGGTAGTGCATATAGTACTCGTGTTGGTCATTGTGGTTGTCGTAGTGGACAGATTGGTGAACCGATTTTCCATGGTTGTTTTTCAATCCTGGCCCACTGTAGGTTTGTATAAGAGTGTTACAGCTGTGCAAAAGCGAACGCTAAAGCAAAGCAAGTCTGCGCAAGCGCAGTACTTTTTAGAGAGCGGCTTAAGAAGAGACTTTATTTATTTTATTTATAAATAAAACGAAACGAAAAACAGCTTGCTTAGTTTTTTTGAATTTTTAGATTTTTAGCAAGTGGCCGACTTATTAATGGACGGCGTTATTCGACCATCGAGGTCCCCTTACAATTCACCTGTGTGGATTGGACCAAAAAAAGCCGATGCTCCCGGCGAGAAAAAGCATAGAATGGTCATTGACTACCGTAAACTGAACCAAGTTACCGTCGCAGATAGATACCCTATCCCAGAGATAAATGAGGTTCTAACTGAACTAGGCAGTAACAATGTTTTTTCGGTACTTGATGTTAAAAGTGGGTTTCACCAAATTCCGCTGAAAGGATCGGATATAGAGAAGACAGCCTTTTGCGTGAACAACGGAAAATATGAGTTTACACGTCTTCCATTCGCCTTAAAGAATGCGCCGCCCATATTTCAACGTGCACTAGACGATATTCTTCATGAACATATTGGCAAGACATGCTTTATCTACATCGATGATATTATCATATTCAGCAAAGATGATAAATCACATTACGAAAATCTCAACAAGATTTTCAAAACCTTACAACAGGCCAACATGAAATGACAGTTGGATAAATATGAGTTCACGAGGAAGAAAGTCGAATTTCTCGGCTTCGTAGTATCTGACAGGGGTATTGAGACTAATCCCAGTAAGGTAGAGGCCATTGGAAATTTTCCATGCCCGAAAACACTTAAAGACTTGAGATCTTTCCTGGGGCTCTCAGGATATTACAGAACGTTCATACAGAATTACGCTAAGCTAGCAAAGCCGCTTAGCTATATTTTAAGAGGGGAGGATGGTCGCGTCTCAAGAAATTTGTCATCAAAGAAACTCTCGATGTAGAGGCACTGGAAGCCTTTAAAAAATTAAAATCAGTTTGGCTTCCGCCGACGTAATCCTGCACTACCCAGACTTTCGAAGAGAATTTCATTTGACTACAGATGCCTCAAACATTGCTATTGGAGCCGTTCTCTTACAGGTCAATAGGCCAATATCGTTTCTTTCTAGAACACTTTCCAAAGCCGAAGAGAACTATGCCACAAATGAGAAAGAAATATTGGCGATCATCTGGGCATTGAAAAAGTTCAAAAATTACCTTTACGGTAAATCTAGGGTAAAAATATTTACCGATCATCAACCATTGACCCATTCTCTCAGCAGTTGGAATGGGAATGCTAGAATAAAAAGATGGAAGGCTCATCTAGAGGAGTATAATTATGAGATCTTCTATAAACCTGCCAAAGAAAATACCGTAGCTGACTCTTTGTCTAGAGGACCACCGGCTGGTCAAATAAATTCGGTTGCAGCAACGCAGCACAGTGCTGACAACTCAAGCCACGGCTTGATCTATAGCGTAGAAGCTCTAATCAATGCATTCCGAAATCAAATATTTTTTAACAAGTCAGAGTCAAATGACTATCGATTCAGCATACCATTTCAAACCTTTCATAGCCATGAGGTTAAAAGACGACATTTCACGACTGATAACATTTTGTCCGATTTAAAAAAATATCATAACTTATCCGTAATCAATGGTATTTGCACATTCGAAGACATAATGAGGAAAATTCAGTTAATCTACCCCAATCATTTTAAGAATTACAAAATCAAATTCGCACAGCGCAGGGTGAAGGACTTGTCAAACGAATCCGAAAAAGAGGTAGAAATCCTCAAGACCCATAATAGGGCACACCGAAATGCGCTAGAGAACAAAATGCAGTTGTCCGAGAGGGTGTAAATGAAACAGAAAATTGCTAATATGGTAAAGCAATGCAAGGTATGCACGACAGCTAAATATGATAGACATCCCCCGAATCGAGAGATTAGGGAAACTCCCTTGCCCGTGTACCCCGGACAGATTATTCACATAGACATTTACTCGACAGAACGACACCTAGTGCCTACTGCTATAGATAAGTTTTCAAAGATGGCTTTGGGTAAAGTCATAAAATCAAACGCGGTGGAAGACATTAGAACACTATTCAGAGATATTGGGTTTTATTTCGGGGTGCCGAAGACAATCGTCCTGGATAATGAGAAATCCCTTAATTCCGCTTCAGTTTAATTCATGTTGACCGACCAACTAGGTATTGGGCTCTATAAGGCACCGCCTTATAAAAGCACAGTCAATGGACAGATAGAAAGAAGCAGAATACATAGGAATTTCGAGGAACTAATAGATAGAGCAATCTATGAGAATATCTATTCAGTTCACTCGATGACGAAAATGCGGCCAATAGAAGCGTTTTTCGGTAGAGCAGTCACTACAACACCAAAACAGTACGAACAAGCTAGGTTGGACAACATAGACAGACTAAAACAGAATCAAACATACTACATTAATTACCATAACAAAGAAAGGAAAAACATCAAAAATTACGGGAAAGGAAAGGAAATTTTTGTGAAGGTAAATACCAGATTAGGGTCGAAACTTTCAGATGGGTTTTAAAAAGGAAATAGTTAAGGAAGACCAACACACGGAAATACTTACAGAATCGGCAAAATAGTCCACAAAAGTAATATCAAATCCTGATGATTTACACGATGCTGGATATGGTCGTTACGACAAACGGATTCGTGGAGATTACAAATTATACGGATGCGCAGACAGTGACATTTAATAAGGGGACTGGCAGAATACATACAACCACCAAGCGCATAGTCCATATCATAGACGTCGACAAAATACGGGACATCCTACACAAATTACAATACTATATAGGACGCGACCTGAAGACGAATAGTCTTTACCATCTTCTACAGTACGAATTGACACAACCATCAGAAACAATAAACACTATCATTCCAGTAAAAGGACGGAAAACTAGAGCAATAAATCTGATAGGAACTGCATGGAAATATGTGGCTGGTACTCCGGACAACGACGATTTAGTCTTACTGACGGCCAGTATCAACGACTTGACAGACAATAATAACAAACAAGTGATCATAAACAGGCAGCTGGAAGATAAAATCAACCAACTGAGCCAAATAACGGGTGATATTCAGACCGCCATTAGAAAAGATTCACCTCTGAGTGAAGAGATAGGAATAAGTCTTCAGAATCAAATTAGAGTCCTTAAAGAGGAAATAATTAATATTAAGTCTGCGATTCAATGGGCGAGACTAAACGTCATCAATTCGCTTCTCTTAGGCGAGCTTGAGCTTGTTAATATAAATAAAAGCCTTTGAATACCGAACTTGTTAAATGGAAAGCAATCACTGTGTCATTTCGCCAACGCTGACCACAGACAACTAAAGGGTTCATATTTAATCGGATTCTGGAACGAGACCATAGAAATCAATGGCAAGAAATGGAAGCACTGAAGCAGCTACATCTGAACAACACCTCATGGCTGAAGAAACTTCAAACTCACTTAACAACAAATAGAATGTAACAGGAACAGGAGAGAAGTCGTATTCCAAATCAACGACGACAAGATACAAACCGTAAACCCTCTACCAAAACCACCTAGGGTTATCTCCGAGCAACCTGTAGTTCAGTTCAACAGCATCCCATTTTTTTAACGACCACTTAAGGACAAGTGTTAATTAGAGGTGGAAGAGTTATTGTACGAAATATTGCAAAACTAAAATGTTCAACGCGGAAAAGGAAACTCCAAATTTGCTGACCCACCGTCTGCACGATTTCCGTCACAAGCCAATGTATCAGATGTCACTGCACTTCAACGAGGCCGCTGCCGCTGTCAATGCCTCTGCCAGCGTCTCAACAGTGTTTGCTTTGGGAACTTAGGGAAAATAATTCACCTTTGTATTGTAGTTAGTCTTAAATTTGCATTCAATAAAAACGGTTTAATATTTTAATTAATAAAAAACCCGAGTGTTTCCTTTAACAAAATCAAATTATTTTATTTTTGTTGTTTTCTACTTCGCTGAAAATAACTTACATATAAAATGATAAAAATATTAAACATATAAAACTGTGACTCTGTTTCATTTCTCAAATCAATAATTAGAATCCTCACCTAGAGACTTTGCGCTGTAGGCAATCTTAAACGTAATAGTTTCATTGCCCATAGGTGGACCACTATTCTGCTTGAAATTTAGGGAAATTGGGGCATTGTCATTTATGCAGCCCGTTTGCGTTGTTTCGCACCCTTGCGAAGCTTGACCTCTATTTCTTGAAGACGCTCTTTGTAGCGTTGCCGGGATGCCTCGTCCTTTGCCAACTGGGTCATCTTCTTGACCAGTCGCCGTTGCCGTAGTAGCTTAGTTCTTTGTCCACTTCTTTTGTGTTACTTATTTATCGTGAGTGGGCGTGATCCATTAGCGTTGGCAAGTCCCTTTGTTTTGTGGGTTCAGCCTTCGAGAATTGTGGCTCCTCTGCCATCAATTGCTATCCTTTCTGTCTAATTGAGTTGAGATTAAAACTGCTTTGCTGCTGCTCCTCCTTGGCTGATTCTATTTCTTTCCACGGCACACACAGAAAATTCTTCGAAAAAGATTATCACTTTTTTTTGTCTTTGCTTATTCTTTTTTTTTTTGTGTCTATTTGATTTTTGTGATTTTTTTTTTTTTTATTCGTTTGTGTATGCACAACACGCCTCGGCTGGCACCGACGACGTCCGTTTTGCTGAAAGGCACCAAGACTTCGAATCTGTCACGGTCGCCATGTAATATTTGCCGTAAATCTTTGAAGAAAAATTAAGGAGAGCTTTTGCTCTTTTTGAGGTTCTTTATTAAACTGATTCTTGTGTGCTCATGTTGGGCTTAGCTAACTCGCGCGTACTTTGCTTATATCTACGCATTCTTAATTACATATATAAGTAAATAATTCGAATTATTTTCGTTTGTATTGTTGGTCGCAAGCGACCGTTTATTTGGATTAATAAATTAAAACTAAAACTAAGATACAAGATATTTTCCTAAGTCCCTAGCAATCAAGTGTCGACGCCTGCAGCGTTGCAGCAGGCGTCGGCAGCGAAGCAGTGGCCGTCAGCGGCCACGCGGCGAAGAAGTGCAGATGATCGCACTTTAGCTGGTCGTTGACAACGGAAAGAATCCAGACCTTTGGTCAGCATTTTTAGGTGTGTTGTGTTTACTCAAAATTGTTGTTGAAAAATGTGATGTGGGACAATGACTTATAGGGCAATAACTCCTCCCCCTTAATCGACGCTTGTCAAGCGGTCATCAAAAAAACGGGATGTTGTTGAAGGCAGTTAAGGCAGAAGTCGGCATATTAATGATTTTGAGTAGGCTCTCGATCTCTTTCAATTCGAGCTCGTTTCATAATGTGTTCATAACACCCAGCCTTGCCCATTGAATGGCAAATTTGATATTGACTATCTCTTCTTTTACGAGCCTAATCTGGTTCTGTAGCCCTATGGCCAACTCATCCTTTAAGGTCGAATTTTTTCTGATTGAGTTTTGCATTTTCGTGGTCACATCAGTCAGTAGGTTCATTCTATTTTCTAGCTGTCTATTGATTATTACCTGTCTATTGTTGTTATCCGTCAAGTCGTTTATCCCGTCGGTCAGAGCTACTAGGTCATCGTGATCCGGGCTACCGGCAACATATTTCTAGGCCGTCCCTATAAGATCTATTGATCTAATTTTTCTTGTCTTTGCCAGGATCACAGTGTCAAGCAGGTTCTTTGTCTGTGTCAGTTCGTAGTTCAGTAAGTGATATGACTTGTCGTCGTTGAAGTCCTGTTTGATGTAGTCCGTTAATTTTCCCATGGTCAGTTGTACGTGGTCCAGGTCAATGATATGAACAATTCTCGTTGTTCCTATCTGTATCTGTCCTATCCCGTTGTAAATCGTCACAGTCTGTGTGTTGGTGTAGTTATTTCGATGAGTCCGTTCGTTAATGTGACCACAGTAAGTATCCTGAAAGTAAATCATGATCTGATTTTACTTTTGTGCACTATTTTTCCTGACTCTGTAGTATTGTAGTATTCCTACAATATCTTGCTTAACTATTTCTTTCCTAAATCTGTTTGATAGCTTAGATCCTAATATTGTATTAACCCTAACGAAGATTTCTTGGCCCTTGATGTAAGTCTTTGTGGGCTTTCTTGTCCGGATATTATTTTTAATGTAAGTTTCCTGATTCTTCCTAAGGTGGTCTACATTGTCCAGTCTAGCTTGTTCCGGTGCCGCGGTATTTACTCTACCGAAGAACACCTCTAGGGGTCGCTTCTTAGTGACCGAATGGACAGTGAAGTTGTATTCATAGATAGCTCTATCGAGAAGTTCTTCGAAGCTTCTATGTGTTCCATCTCCTTTCAAGCATCTCATTATTTCAGAGAGTTTGGAATGAAATCTTTCTATCTGTCCATTTGCGTACTCTTGTACGGAGGTGCTTTATAGAGCTCAGTGCCCAGCTGGTCTGTCAACATGAATTTGATAGAGGCTGAGTTGAGGTACTTTTCATTGTCCATTACTATTAGTTTGGGCACTCCACAATAGAATACGATATTTCTCAAGGGTTTTCTAATGTCCTCTACAGCTTTCGATTTAATGACTCTTCCCAGAGCCAGCTTGGAGAATTTGTCGATTGCTGTGAGCACCACATCTCGTTCTGCCGCGTAGATGTCAACGTGAATAATTTGTCCGGGGTATTCTGGCAAGGGAGTTTCTCTGATTTCAGGATCTGTGGTTCAGGATCTATGATGTCTGTCATATTTAGAGGTCTTACACACCAAACACTGACTCACGATAGCCGAAACTTTTTTCCTCATCTTTATTTTCCACAGCGTTTCTGTGTGCTCTGTTGTGTATCCTAAGTATTTCTTCCTCCTGTTCGGCTTCGGTAACAAGGTCTTTGACCTCAGTCCGATTGAATCGAATCTTGAAACACTTAAAATGGATGGGGTAGAGGATTTATATTTTCCCCATTACGTCTTCAGATGTGAAAATTCCGTTAATCACGGATGGGTTAAGATACTTCCTCAAATCTGACAAGAGGCTATCAGGTGTGAACAATTTACGATCCACTAAACGCCTTTGGAATGTCGGGAATGGAATGCTAAATGAGTAATTCTCTGACTCGGATTTCCTGAAGAAAATTTGATTTTTAAATGCATTTATTGGGGGTTCAACGCTAGGTATCAACCCATGGCTCGAACTGTCAGAGCTGTGCATTGTTGAGGCTACCGAGTTTATTTGCGCGGCCGTCGGTCCTCTGAACAGAGCGTCGGCCACAGCGTTTTCTTTGTCTGGTTTATAGAGAATTTCATATTCCTCGAGGTATGACTTCCATCTTTTTATCCTCGCATTTCCATTCTAGCTGCTGATGGAGTGCGTCAGAGGCGGATGGTCAGTAAAGATTTTCACCTTTGCTTTACCGTAAAGGTAAATTTTGAGCTTTTTTAGAGCCCAGATAATGGCTAGCATTTCTTTCCCATTTGTGGCGTAGTTTTCCTCCGCCTTCGAGAGTGTTCTCGATAAGAATGAGATGGGTCTGTTTTCTCGTGAAAGAACAGCACCCACTGCGAATTTGGAAGCGTCCGTTGTTAGGTGAAATTCTTTTTTAAAGTCTGGGTAGTGGAGTATCACGTCTGGGGAAATCAAACTGCTCTTCAATTTCTTGAAGGTTTCCATTGCTTCGCTATTAAGGGAGACGGATTTTTTTGACGATAATGTCTTGGAAATTCGTCCATCCTCCCCTCTCAAAAGCGAGCTAAGTGGTTTTGCCAACTTAGCGTAGTTGGGAATAAATCTCCTGTAATATCCGGATAATCCCAAGAATGATCTCAGTTCTTTGAGTGTTTTTGGAATTGGGAAGTCTGAGATTGCCTGAACTTTGATTGGATTGGTTTCTATGCCCTTGTCGGATACGACGAATCCCAGGAATTCTACCTTCCTCTTCATAAACTCGCATTTGTCCAACTGACATTTCATGTTGGCTTGTTGCAAGGTCATGAAAATCATGTCGAGGTTTTTGTAGTGCTTTGCTAAAGATGATGATATCGTCGATATAAATGAAACATATTTTGCCAATATGCTCATGAAGAATATCGTCGAGTGCGCCTTGGAATATTGATGGTGCATTTTTCAGACCGAATGGATTTATGGAGAAGGCGGTCTTTTCGATAGCGGAGTCTTTTAGTGGGATCTGGTGAAACCCACTTTTAAGGTCGAGCACCGAGAAAACTTTGTTGTCACCAAGTTGGGCTAAAACCTCGTTAATATCGGGGATAGGGTACCTATCTGCCACTGTTACCATATTGAGTTTTCGGTAACAACTCTGTATATGTTTTCACTAGAGGAGTCGAGTTTTTTTTGGCACAATCCACACTGGTGAATTGTAGGGTGACCTTGATGGTCGAATTATTTCTGCGAAGAGACCTGGATAATTATTAATTACTCGATTCAGTTTTTCTTTTTGTTCTTGTCCCAAGTGATCTATTCTGGGGCTGATTGTATTAACAGCCTCGAACCTTCGTTCCTTGATAGCAAACCTCTTCTCATTTCCCAGTGTCATGGCCAAAATCCTAAATCTATCTGTGCTCCCATTTCTTTCAGGGTGTCTTTGCCGAGAATTGCGTCGAATGTCGTAAGAGATGTTAATAGGAAAAATTGTATTTCCCAGTCAAAAAGGTCTGCTCTCTTGTAATGTGTTATTTTTATATCGCCACCCGGAGTGGGAGCTATGAAAGCCTTGTTATTTGTTATTACATTCGACACCAGTTTGGGATGAATATAATTTATGTTGGAGCCCGTGTCGATCAACACTTTTAGAACCTTTACACTCCTCACTCTACATTCGAAGTATGGCAGTGATTAGTCTTCTAATCTAAAAAATGCAGCACTTGTTGTTGTTGCTCGTCGTCATTTAAGTGGTCCGTCAGTTCGTTGCAATATTCGTCCATGGTGCCATTTATCTTGCATCGACCGTTGATAGTCTGTCATGCTTGAACTGGGCCCAGCTGTTTCGATACTTGGCTGTCCCATGCCCATTGTTTGAATATTATAACTTCTTTGTCTTTTGTTTATGTTTGTCTGACCGATCGGTCCTTTGCCGGCGTCAAAATGTGGTCTGTTTATATAATTGACATTTCTTGTCTGTATACTGCGGTCCAAGTCCATTGGTTCTGGTCTTGGTTTGGCCGCGAAAGGTGGGGGTGGGGCATTATATTGTTGCTATTGTTGTTGATAATTTTGTCGGGGTGCGGCGAACGGTGCATTACCGAAATTGAGCATGTGTTGTCTTGGCGCAGCGAATGGCTGGCCTGAGTGTTGCGGTGGTCCCCTCATGAGGTTTCGTGGATGGACCGGTGGAGGCTGCCGATGGCCAAAGCCATTCGACGGCTGAAAATTGCGGGGTGCCGATATGGGTTTTTCGTTTACCCTGAAGCCCGACTGTTGCCCCTTATTTGCCGCATGGTTTGATCTGTAGGTTTGGTTTTCAAATTTAAGGCAATAATGCAAAGCCGAAGGGAGATCGGCTGGCTCCTTTATAGCCAAAAGGCGAGGTAAGTCTCCTCAAAAGGCCTATAATAAAAGTGTCCAGAGCTTTATCTCTGTACATTTTTGTAATGAAATGTTCAGATTCTCGAGTCATTTGCATGCAGCTGAGCTTATTTAAGATAAGCGAGAGATTTTTATAGACGTCTTGGTGGAAGTCTTCCACCGACTGCTGATGACCTTGGACCAAAATTTACATTTGGTATTCCAATGTGCTTATGTCTCGTTTGTTTGCGAAATGCAGAGTGAGACACCTTGACATGGCATTCCAATCCAGCGGGATGCTGTAGGACTCGAGTGCCACGTCGCTACTTCCGACAATTTTATTTCTTATGGTATGAAATATACCATAATATTTTGGAGTACCCACAAATGGGGTATAAGTCTCCATGATTCTATCAACGCTCTTTTTCCAAGAGCCGAATTCTGCTGGGTCTCCAGAGAATTCCCTGATCGATTTTACGATATCAGGTACCCTGTCAAAGTCCCCTAGGTTGTTTCTGTGTTCAGGCTCGACGACCTGATCGCTCACGTCAGTAAAGTCAAGTGTGTCGTTGTTCATTTGTCTTATTGGTCCAGGTAACATTTGGGGTACCGTTTGGCCAATTAGGCCTGTCAACTGTTCAACATTCATATCTATGCGCTGCCGTTCAGGCAGGTCGGGTCTTTCTACTGGTACCGGTCTCTCATTTGAACTGAGAGCCTGTGGTCTTATTAGGTTATTGGGGTTTGCCATGTTGGCTTTTAACTCGGACAACACTAACACAAAACAAAAAAAAAGGCACGAGTGTTATGGTCTTGGCGATTTAAATCGTTCGAACTATTCGAGCTTGAATTATATTATTCACAACCGCAATTAAATTAAAAGGTAAAAAATTTTGTTTAATTTTTCTTTCAAATGCACTGTCGAACCCGTTTTGGGGTCGCTGAAATGTTAAAGTAAAGGTTTAAAATTTTAAATCTTAAAATTAAGGAATTTTATAAAATATAAATTTAATATAAAAATAAAATTTTTTTTTCGATAGAGATTTTTTACTTTCTTCAGCCTCTGGCGATATTGTTTTCGCTTTTGTTTTTTTTTTTCTTATTTGTTTTTTTTTTATTCTTTTGGTTTTATTTTTTTTATTTTATTTTATTTTATTTTTTTTTTTTTTGATATAAATTTTTTATAAAAAATATTTCTTTCTTCGCTTACGATACGATTGCTGTGGTCACTCCTCTTGGCTGGGTGAAGGTCATCCATTTTGCTTTGTCCTACTGGGGCTCCACGTCAGCACTCCCAAAAAGGTCTTCTGCGGGCTGGCCTGCCCGAAGATGTGATCCACCGATGGGCAATATTTTGCCGTTGAATATTTTCCTCTTCCGGAAAATCTTGTTGTTTTCTTTCTCCAATAGTTTTCCTCTTCCGGAAAATCTTGTTTTTTTTCTCACACAGTTCTTTTTTTTTTATCGGTTTTTTTTCAACCGCGAATTTTTTATTGACTCACGGGACTCCTTCCCTAAACCGATTTATGTTCGTATCCCAGTTATATGATATAGTAGTTCAATCCGGCCGGTTGAAATAAGTGTGCTCCCTTTGTAAAAAAGAAGGCTATATACCAAGTTTCAGCAAAATAGCTTCAAAACTGCAAGAGTATGTCGTACAGAAAAAGACGGACAGACGGGCATGGCTATATCAACTCCTCTAGTGATTGTAAGTATTCTAGATGTAACTTTTGTGGGTCTACGATTTTTGGTTCTGTGCGAAAAGAGTACACCTATAAAATGATAAAAATATTAAACATATAAAACTGTGACTCTGTTTCATTTCTCAAATCAATAACTACAACCCTCACCGAGGGACATTGCGCTGTAGGTACTGTTCTGTTGTACCAGTTCGCAGAATCCTTTCAGTCACAGTATGGAATACGGATTCCGAGTAGGATCACCAAAAAGGAAATTATCCTTACTATTAAGGAAAGTGGCCACATCAATACTAATTTACGTTATTTTAAGTGAAATAAAATAAGAAAAAAAGAATAAACATAAAATAGAATTGCCAAGCCTGCGCTAAGAATTTATAGTATTTCTTTTTTTGTATTAAAACGGAATAACCGCAACTTGAATGCAAAAAAAATCCCAACATTATCTTCGGGGTGCCGAAGATTATAAATTCTTTCCGCAGTTGTTTCTGCCGTAAATCACATGAACGGGGTTGGTCAGTTAATAGGGTCGATTTAGGTTTTTATGACAGATATATGACATAGTCAACAAATGTTCGAATTATTCCGGAAACCGATTTAGGTTCGTATGACAGTTATATGATATAGTAGTCCAATCATTACGAATTTGGCACTTGTATTGACTGCTGTATAAAACATACGCATGCCTAGTTCCAATATGATGGGATAATAAATGTGGGAGTTATTCCCGAAACCGATTTAGATTCGTATGACTGTTATATGATATAGTTGTCAAATCTGACGCGGAACGTATTAACTTTCTATCGATAGCAAGTCAAGCAAGTCAGATTTATGTATTTTATAGTAGCCCGTGTCTAGTCACACTGTTTTTAACCTTAATTTGAACTAAACATGACGTGCAAAGTCAGTCTGATTTGCATTATTTAAGAGAGAGGGAGCGAAAACTGCGGTATGTTAAACTATTTTAAACGGAATAATTCGCTTAGAATAAAACTTAACTCAAATAATTGTGCTCCAACGGCCTGAGTTTTTTAAAGGCATTCCCTAGATTTATGCGGTGTCTCGACATTTCTTTTGTTTGCACTCTTGAGTTGGAGCGAGTAAATAATTTCTGTATTCACAACTTTTATGCGCATTCTCGAGTTGGAGTGAGTGTAATAGTTCTTTGAGTGGCACGCCCAAGTTGAAGAGAGTGCAAGATATCGCTAATTTATACTGCAACATGCCGACATCACATTCGCCCCGGCGGAGCGCTAGACTAAATCAATCAAAGGCTCCCACTGATGCGACGATCACCCCAACTGGCACTCCAGCGAACTTGACGAGTTTAGCTAGTGATCAGCAACGGCCAGCTAGTTCAGAGGGAAGTGGATTACTCAGTAGGAATCTGAATGGTATTCTGCAGCCTGACAATGCACGGCAGACTACCAATTAAACGACTGTAGAGGTGGCGACATTATTGGAAATGATCGCAACCTTAGAAAGGGAACTAACCAAGGCAAGGGCAAATGAAAGGCAAGCAGAGGCCGCAAGGAACCTCGTTGGAATCAGAGTGAGCGGTAGCGGAGTGAGCGGTGCGGCGAATACACCGTTATATTTGAGTGAAACGCTGCCAGCAATAAGCGCAGCGACGACGCAGGCATTGACTGAACGTTCGCAACGGGAATCTGAAGTGACGCCATTATTAAATGAACCGTTTCGCGCACAATTGAGTGGAATTGAAGTGACTGGAAATTTGGCGCCGACGCAAAGCACCCATTTTGCAACTGGGCAACATGACACACAGAACAGCAGCTATACAACTGTGAGCGGGATCGCCGCCTCGTTACGGTACGGCCACAACGCATCCAGAACTAGGTAAAGTTCATCAACAAAGTAGCCTAATGGTAGCTGCACCCACAGTCGTGTCTTCTGGAACAGCATTGTAGAATATGCCAAATGGATGGATACCACGAAGACTGCCTGATCTCCCAGAATTTGGAGGTCAGCCTGAGGAATGGCCAATTTTCCACTGCGCGTTCGTGGAAACAACTGACGCAACGTGCGTACCTTATGGTGCTCGTCGCCCCATTATACTGTCGCACAAGAACGCACTGGCGGAGATGATCGTTCACCACCACCATGAGAAGATGAGTCATCAAAATTCCGAGGCCACCATCGGTGAGATCCGTCGAAAGTACTGGAAAACGAACATAAGGAGACTGGCTAAATGCAACGTCTGCAAGTTGTGCAATAACAGAGAAGCCAGGAGATTCAGCGAAGTATTTGACCCAGTAAAGATCCAGGGAGCGCTGTCGTCCAAAGGAAAAGAATGGATATTCAACTGTCCGCGAACCCAGCTGAGAGTGGAGCCTGGGAAGCAATGTGAAAAGAAGGTCCTAGCGCACACAATGAAGGAACTCGCGCCCAAGGAGCACGCGCTAGAGAACTTGCTGATCGAGGCGGAGAACATAGTGACTTCTCGTCCTCTCACGCACTTGCCAATTTCAACGGACCAGGAGGCCCCACTGACTCCTAACGATCTACTGAAAGGTGATTCCGATGTACCAAATCCTCCAGAGTACGGCGGACCGGCTTCCAAGACATGCGCCACCAGAAAGCACCAGAATTGCTCGAATGATGAGAAACCGGTGCACGAGTACCTGCCCACATTCGTTCGCAGAGAGACGAACCATTGTGTCGTGGAGATCTAGTATACATACGAGCTAGCCATACCACGCAGGGACTGGAGTGGAAGTATTCAATGGAAACGATGATGTACCAAGACAAGCGGCGGTGAGGACTGGCGACCGAGATACGTTAATATTGCGTCCGGCTTCGAAGTTGGTTGTGCTAGATGTGGTGAATGCTGCTGCTTCACGTCGCGAATTAGCAAGCCAAGCAAGTCAGATTTATGTATTTTATAGTAGGCCGTGTGTTGAGCGCACTAAGAGTTTTTAGTGAACTTTAATTTTCAATAACAAAGAGGCGAGAATTATTCACGTTATAAATTATATTTTATTTATGCTGAAGCTTGGCCGAATACCTTGCTTGTATGTATCAACGAACGATATTGAAAAACAAAGGTAGCTTCTGCTGAAGCTGGGCCGAATGCCTAGCTTGCAATATACTAAAGCGAGATCGAAACAAGAGAAAAGCTCGTACAAGAGAACTTATGTGTAAGCTTAACCGAAAGTAAGCACAAAGAAGATTACAAAGTAGGCAGTGCAATAACACAATGAAGCTGCTTAATAGTGTGTACATATTTTGAACTAACTATAGTAGTTACAGTATTTGGCGGGATTTTTAAATGCGAAAATATTTATGATAGGTTTGTTGTGGCTGGCCCGAACATGCTCCCCCCGTTGAAGCCCTGTGTTTCAACTGAATCCTTAAGGGGCAGTCGGAAGAGTTTGTGCACAGCCTTTTGATTAAGCCAGACGCAGTTTTTAGTTCAGCAACTCTGCATATGCCATCCTTGTCCTTGTCATCCAAGAAATGCAGCTGTTGATAAGTCCTTAACCAGCTCCATGTGAATGGCCTTGCTTGCAAAGCAGACGAAGACTCCAATGTAGCATTTAATGGGGGATCTGTTCCGGACTTCCGATTTGTAAAAGAAGGGACCGCAGTAGTCAACACCAGTAGCAGAAAAGGTTCGTAGATATTGAACGCGGTCCTTGGGCAGATCTGCCATTATGGGCTCCACTAACTTCGGCCAGGCTCTGAAGCATGTCATGCATTTACTCACAGTATGTGTATGTTGGCAAGCAAGGCTTCAGCATGTAAGTTCACTTTATGATAATAGGAAATCATTGCAGCAGTGATTGGATGGCGACTCGGCAAAATGATGGGATGTCTCGCACTATAATCCAGGAATGAATTTTTAAGACGTCCTCCAACTCGCAGAACGCCTCTGGCGTCTATAAGAGATTGAGCTAGAGAATTTGATCTCTTGATGCTTCCGGTTGATTGTAGCTGCTTGAAGTCGTCTTGAAGATGGGCCAATTGCACAACTCTCATTAAAATGCAAGTACCTTCGTGTATTTCTAAAACATGATGTTTTAGTCTTTTCATTAATTTGTAAATGAATCCAAAAACTCGCTGCATGAATCACAAATTGTTGACCATTTTGGAGCTGGCAACTAAATCCAGTTGGGGAGACGTGACCATTAGCACATCTTTGCGCAACTCCAGGGTGGGCTTCTCTGAAGGATATTGGGTAGGCCAATCAGCTCGAGAACTAACCAAATATGCTGGAACATGAAACCACAGCTAGGAATGAGCCAGGGCATCGGCGTGGGCGCCTCTGGACAGAACGACAGCAGGATTTAAAGATGTTGGCACATGGCGCCATTCTACGCTACTACTAAGATCTTGAATTGTAGCCACTCGGTTAGCCACAAAAGTGTTGAAACGAAAGAGCTCTTCTCGAATCCACGCAAGAGCTACTGTTGAGTCAGACCAGCAATAAGTCGGTCCTTTAAAGATGCCCATCTGCTTAACTTCAGATACAAGTTTGGCCAGCAGTAAGGCTCCACTTAACTCCAACTTTGGTATGGTTTGAGTATTCAGGCACCATAAGCTTCTTGGCTAGCGTCGCAAAATCCGTGTAACTCAATATTAGCTTCAGGACTCAAAACGAATCTGGGAAAAAAGAGAAATGGTATGTTAAGAAATCCATTGCAGATTTCCTGCCAGGTCGTGTGAAGTTCCAAACGTAGGCTCTCATCCTTCGTAATCACCGGTCCAAGCAGCCCAAGAGGATCGTAGAATCGTGCAATGGCGGACAGGACCGATCGTCTACAAGGTATGGAGTTGTCTTTGAATGGAGACAGCGAGAACAGCAACCGGTCAGAGAAGGCTTCCCATACTAAACCCAATGTTTTAGTGACATCGCTGCCGTCATCGAATTTTAAAAATTTCTCCTTTTCATCTTCTGCAAGCCCATTAAGATTTTCGGGATGACTCGAGCATCATTTTCTAAGTTTGAAATGACCTCGTGCTAAAAGATTAGTTGTCTGGGTCATTTTCTCCACTGCATCAGATATTGAATGAGCACCTGAGATAAAGTCATCCACATAAAATTCATTAATTACAGCTGCCGCACCAATGGGAAAATCGTCAATTTCATCCTTGGCCAATTCGTGCATTGCTCTCACGGAATGAAAGGCCATATGTACCATATGTAACCGAGTCTAATTTATACATTTCGATTGGATTTTGAGGAGAATCACGCCAAAGTATGCACTGATAGAAACTGTCTTCTTCGTTGACCCTCACGCATCGGTACATTTTGCATATGTCCCCAGTTAGAGCGACCGGGTAGGAACGGAAACGAATAAGTGCCTCAAACAATTTAGGTTGTATGCTAGCACATGCCATCAAAACATCATTGAGGGAGTATCCAGTTGAAGAGGCAGCAGATCCATCAAAAACTACTCGTAGTTTAGTCGTTGTGCTGTCTTCCTTCACTACACAGTGATGCGGCAAATATTCCCTTATGAAGGCTGAGTACCTTTCCTTCAAATCAGGATGGCGAGTCAACTTTCTTTCAAGGTTTAAAAATTGCTTGTATGCTTGCGTGTAAGATTCGCCCAACAGTTCCAGATTGTGCTTGAATGCCAAACGAACAACATATTCTCCAGAAGGCATACGAATACAGCACTTTTTGAAATGGTCTTCAGACTCTTGTTCTGCCTTGCTTCTTGGATGCCTAAGCCTACTCACAACCTTCCTGTTCCCAGAATTTTCTGACCGACTCTTCCAGGCGATAATCAATATGATCCACGTCCTTCTGCATAACCACTAACGAATCACCTGAAGTTTGATGAGTTCCACCAGCTACAACCCAACCAAGACGAGTCTTCTAGAGAAGTGGTAACTCAGGGCTAATTTTAATTTGGCCAACACAAAGAAGATCATAGAATAGGCTTGTAAAAGGACGGATCAGCCAATTTGATATTGGAAGGGATTTCCCATCCCTTAATGTCCAGATCAATGTTGGGCTGACAACCAGTGATAGTTGGCACTACCACAGCAGTGAAAGCGGTGGCAAACTGTGAGGTTCTGGATTTTAGAGACACATTTACATATGATTTATTTGTGGCTACGGCCACATCTCCAAGTCCTGAAATAAAGACCGAGGACTTATTTTTTTTTAATTGCAATTGTTGTGCAATATGCTCCGTGATGCCTTGATTCACAAGAACGGCAATTCCCACCACTGCAAAATTTGGTATGATGTCCTGGCTTCAAGCAATTGTAGCAAAGTCCCAATTTTTTAACATCCTTATGTCGAAAAGCAGGCGAATAAATTCCGTGAGTAGGCTCCTCACAAAAGGCGCAACTAGGACCTGAATTTACCGGAGTTGCAACGAAGGACCTACTGGAATGGCTAGTAACCTGATTCAATGGACTAATAGTGGTCTTATGCCAACTCATGGCATGCTGATCGCTTTCCAGCTCTTGACACCGATTATCTAAAAATATGTAGAAGTTGTCTGCAGACGGCAATGATTTCTTATAGTTCAATGCGGCATGCCTTTCCCAATTAAATTGAGTTTCAATGACGATTTTTTGCAATAACGTAAAAATCATAATTGAATCCGCGATTTCATTTGGACTGCCCAGCGACTCCAAGGCTCGTCTGTGAATGATGAATTTATCGGCAAAGTCCCTCAGCTTCCGAGTGTTGAAGATTTCACTCTCTTTAAGCCAAGGATCTCCTTGATATGTGCCTGAAAAACTAATCGCTTTTTATTAAACCTTCGATCTAAAATTTGCAATGCAATTGTATATATTGTAGAAGGAAGCGTTTTTCCTCCCGCATGAAAATCGGAAGGCGGCAGGGGATGATAAACACGCGCAAATTAAAACCACCGCCAATGAATGTTCTTAAGCTACTAACTCTTTATTCAGTATACATATATGCCAGACGCAGCGGGCGAAGGGGTATGAAGAAGTAACAAGCAAAAAATTACCAGACGTCGCCAATGAACAGGGCGCGCAACAATGCAAGGATTTGAGTGAGACTATTACAAATAACTCACTCAAATTCAAATCAAAATCAAAAGGCTCAAGTTTGCTCAAACATACCGGCCCCGTTAAAAGGACCCGGTTCTTTTAAGAAACTGGAAGTAGTGCTAATTTATGAATAGGTCGCTTGATGATTCCTCTAGCAGTTCGCACTTCCGCTACTCGCACTCCAACAGATAAATCGGCATGAGTCTTTGTCCATTTCGAATGAACTTGCAGTTCGCCAATGTATTCATGAAGCCAGCGCCGCCAAATATGTTGTCGTATGCCAGACACACGTTTCCAGCGCTCCAAGTGGTTCATTTCCCTCTCAGTAACCGGGTAGTCTGGCAAGGGTCTCAGTGGCTCAACAGTTGGAAAATGTCCAGGAGTTAGTGCATTTAAATCATTTGAATCAGTTGACAAAGGAGATAGTGGTCGGGTATTTAGGATAGCCTCCACATCAGTCATAACTGTAGTAAGCTCCTCGAAGGTGAGTCGAGCGTTCATCAAACTAGGTACCAACAGTCTCTTGGCACTCTTAACCGAAAATACGAATAACGAATATCGCAATGTAAGCCCTTGCCTCGAATTCGCAAATATACGTTGACAGGTCCACAAAAGTTAACTCCACATCTGGCAAATGGTGTTGATGGTGACAGTCTTTCCATTGGTAGTATTACG
>JBAMCM010000755.1:0-12167 GCA_037075145.1 Scaptodrosophila latifasciaeformis | reverse complement strand
TTTTCGAAGAAAAAGGAGTCTATTCACTTTGCTCTGATGTTTGTAACGCACAGAACCAAACATCGTAGACCCACAAAAGTTACATCTAGAATACTTAGAATCACTAGAGGAGTCGATATAGCCATGTCCGTCTGTCCGTCTGTCCGTCTGTCCGTCTGTCCGTCTGTCCGTCTGTACATATCAGATTTACTCCGTCAGTTTAAAAGCTATTTTGCTGAAACTTGGTATATAGCCTTCTTTTTTACCTAGGTAGTACACTAGTTTGAATCGGTCGGATCGGACCACTATATCATATAGCTGTCATACGAACCTAAATCGGTTTAGGCAATAACTTCCACATTTATTATCCGATTCTTTTCAAATTTGGCATGCGTGTTTTTTATATAACGATAGATAATTGTGCCAAATTTCGCCTGGATCGGATCACTATATCATATAGCTGTCATACGAACCTAAATCGGTTTAGCGAATAACTCACACATTTATTATCCGATCCTGTTGAAATTTAATATGCATATGTTTTTTATAGCAATTAATATATGTACCAAATTTTGTAAGGATCGGACGACTATATCATATAGCTGCCATACGAACCTAAATCGGTTTTAAGAGAAACTCGCACAAAACTCGCACATTTATGTGATTTACGGCAGAAACAACTTCGAAAAGAGTCTGTAATCTTCGGCACCCCGAAGATAACGTTGGGATTTTTTTATTCTCAGTCTATTCTATACTTCATAAGAGCAAGTTGCTTTTTCAACAATTTTATTTATTTTATTATTTTTAATTTTATATTATTAATTATTAATTTGTTTTTTTTTTTTTTTTTAATAATGCTTTTGTGTGCTTTTTACCGTTTATTTTAACCTATTATATTCCAAAAGGTGTATCTGGCCCTCGTGAAAAAATTGTTTCTAATTTGATTATTAGCAGCTCTACGACGCGGTCGCCTCACACGATATGAAAGGGCGTCACTTGCATTGCCGTATTTTATTTTTATTCTTTCGCTGCGGCGTACTTCCATCTTTAATCTAACTTTAATAATATTAAGAATTTTTTTTTTTATATTTAATTATTTCTTTATTTACATCTGCCCAAAGGGAATTTAATTAAACTTTATTATTATTTCAATTGTTATAATTTCGATACAATTCAGTTGTTGAGTGTTTCACAGTTTTGATTATAATAAAAATAAAAATGTGAGCTCTGACAATAAACAAATATTTAGCCTAGTTTTTTTTTTATTTTTTTTAGACTCTTTTCGAAGAAAAAGGAGTCTATTCACTTTGCTCTGATGTTTGTAACGCACAGAACCAAACATCGTAGACCCACAAAAGTTACATCTAGAATACTTAGAATCACTAGAGGAGTCGATATAGCCATGTCCGTCTGTCCGTCTGTCCGTCTGTCAGTCTGTCCGTCTGTCCGTCTGTGTCTATGCGATTTACTCCGTCGTCTTAAAAGCTATTTTGCTGAAACTTGGTACTTAGCCTTCTTTTTTACCTAGGTAGTACAATAGTTTGAATCGGTCGGATCGGACCACTATATCATATAGCTGTCATACGAACCTAAATCGGTTTAGGCAATAACTCCCACATTTATTATCCGATCCTGTTTAAATTTGGCATGCGTATGTTTTATGTAACGATAGATAATTGTACCAAATTTTCCCCGGATCGGATGACTATATCTTATAGCTGCCATACGAACCTAAATCGGTTTAGGGAATAACTCGCACATTTATTGACTGATCTTTTCAAAACTCGGCCAACACGTTTTCTACATAAATATACGCGTTTGTGCAAAATTTTATTAAAATCGGACTACTATATCATATAGCTGTCATACAAATCGAAATCGGCCCTATTAACTGACCAGCACCGTTCATGTGATTTACGGCAGAAACAACTTCGAAAAGAGTCTGTAATCTTCGGCACCCCGAAGATAACGTTGGGATTTTTAATTGTTCTCTTTATAAGGGTACCATAATCGATGCGAATGTCATGTGAATAAAATTGAATACTAATTTAAGTTCTATCTTAATGCACTAGTCAATTTTGGCACAGAAATGTTGTCAACATGTATGTATTATTTTATTTATTTTATCTATTTATTTATTTATTTTTATCCGATGTATATATATATACCTATCTATAACGGTGTACTTGCACTTTTACTTGGATCAATAGCAGTAAATATGATAATTTTTGCCTGAAACCAATTAAACTGAGACTACGCCCATATGTGAGGTGTCAGATGTAATTGCCGACGGCACTTTGCACTAAACACACTCGCTTTGTTTTGTTGGCTCGTCACACTAGTGCCGACAACCGCAAGCAGAAAAAATTTTATTTGCTTTGGGGTATCATTCATACCCCAGGAAGAAAAAGGAGTCTATTCACTTTGCTCTGATGTTTGTAACGCACAGAACCAAACATCGTAGACCCACAAAAGTTACATCTAGAATACTTAGAATCACTAGAGGAGTCGATATAGCCATGTCCGTCTGTCCGTCTGTCCGTCTGTACATATCTGATTTAATCCGTCAGTTTAAAAGCTATTTTGCTGAAACTCGGTATATAGCCTTCTTTTTTACCTAGGTAGTACACTAGTTCGTATCGGTCGGATCGGACCACTATATCATATAGCTGTCATACGAACCTAAATCGGTTTTAAGAGAAACTCGCACATTTATTGACTGATCTCTTCAAAACTCAGCAAACACGTTTTTTACATAATTATACGCGTTTGTGCTGAATTTTATTAAAATCGGACTACTATATCATATAGCTGTCATACAAATCGAAATTGGCCCTATTAACTGACCAACCCCGTTATTGTGATTTACGGCAGAAACAACTTCGAAAAGAGTCTGTAATCTTCGGCACCCCGAAGATAACGTTGGGATTTTTTTATTTTTTATTTATTTTGGAGTACTATTCATACTCCGAGAATAACCTTGGTATTCTTTTGAGTAACCTTAGTACTCTGGCTCGATGACCAATTGAATATTTTATTCACTTATTTTTGTTTCATTTATTTTGTTCACTTATTTCTGTTTGCCTTGACTGTGTCGCCTGCCTTTTCTTTTCATTTTTCATTTTTTAGATTTTTTTTTTCCACTTCACATAGCACCACATCGACTTACTTGATTAAAATAAAGGTTAGTAAGTTCATCTTCGCTGGCTCTTCTTCCTGTCCCGCGAAGTTCCGACTGCGCCAGTTATCAACTTCTGTCGTCAAGGGGTGGGGTGAAGGTGTGTGAAACGGCTTCCTTCAGAGATGTTGGTAGTTACTTCTTAATATCCTCAGGTGATCAAAGATAAATGACATCAGTTGCTTTCTCCAGTTGGCCAAGTGTTAAAGTGTAGAATATCCCAAAATTAATAAAATACAACGTCTCTCCAGTTGACATCTGAATTTATACTGATTCTTCGTCTTATATTTATACAATAGTTTGGTGTTGATATTTCGAAATATGCTTACTGATCATTTTTTATTGGACGCAAGCATCCGCTTGTGGAACCTAACTTTTGTTTAGTTTACATATTTGTTTACTTTATACATTCTGGTTTGCCTTCAGTTTTTTACTTAGAATCTTGTTTCGTGGTGTTTCCAATTTTTCATACAGTGTCGTCGACCCAGCTATCTGTGTGTCGGTGACGTGGGGGTTTGGCGGGACCAATAGTAGTATTGGTAACTCGCGCACTCTTGGCTAAAGTTGATTTTCAGTATTGGCCAATTGGAGGGCTGAGAACTGTTTCAAATGCGGTTAGCAAGTGTGTGGTGTATTCAAAGCCAAGCCAACAGTTCTGGAACCTATCATGGCCAATCTTCCAAAAGGGCGTCTTCAAGGTTTTCGTGCATTTCCCATCTCTGGAATCGACTATTGCGGCCCGTTTCTATATAAATCAGAGGTTCGCACTAGGTCTCCCATCAAATGCTACATTGGCGTATTTATCTGTTTCGTGAGTAAGGCAGTCCATTTGGAATTGGTCAAGGATTTGACAACGGCATCCTTTATTGGCGCTCTCAAAAGATTCGTTGCCACTCGCGGGAAACCCAGTCAAATTTGGTCAGACAACCCCAATAATTTTGTCGGAGCCAAAAAAGAGCTGGTGAATCTGAAAAAGCTCTTGCTGAGTGATCCTCATATGAAAACGGTTCATCAGTTCTGCCTCGCCGATAGCATCGACTGGAAGTTTATCCCTCCTCGTTCTCCTCACTTTGGTGGATTATGGGAGGCTGCTGTGAAAACTGCCAAGCATCACTTCTTTCGCTCGGTTGGCTGCTGCATCCTTACATTTGATGAGTTCCGTACCCTTGTATGTCAGATCTCGGCAGTGATTAACTCTCGCCCCTTACTTTCACTTTCAGAAAATCCTGCTGTTTTGGATGTCCTGACTCCTGCCCATTTACTTCTTGGTGCCCCTCCAGGTACTGTTATTGAGCCCGATCTGACCAGGCTCAATTATATCCGACTTGATGGCTGGCAGCGTGTAACTCAATTACAGCAACGGTTCTGGAATCGCTGGCGTGAGGAATATCTCACACTTCTACAACAGCGTTCCAAATGGCGTAGTCCTGATCGACGCCTGAAGGTGAATGACGTGGTTCTCATAAAGGACGAAAATCTCCCACCCATGCGCTGGCCATTAGGAAGAGTGACGACTTTGATACATGGAAAGGATGGCGAATGACGCGTTGCAGAGCTCAAAACTGCAGTAGGATCCACAAGAAGGGCTGTGAATAAACTATCCCTGCTGCCCCTTTCTGAGGATGTTGAAAAACAGGCTTCCAAAGGGGGGAGTCTGTCAGGCGCAGCAACAGAAAACGCAACATAAAATTCTATTGTTTGCCTAAATCAAATTCAAACTCTCTTAAATTGCCTCTTAAATTGTCAAACCTAAATCTCTCATTGGCCTTCTGCTGAGTGCAGCATATATTAATTTTTTACAATTCGATTAGCTCTGTGTGCAAACGGTCGCGTGATCTTGGCTACAATATAAACAATGATTAAACTTAAATTTCTTCGTGTGTCATTATTAAAATAGTATCTCAACAATTGGTTTTCCTGAATTAATTAAGAAAATAGCTCAAGGACTTTTTCTTACTCTTAAACAAGCCATATAACATGCTGTAATAACCACAGGTGGTAGAAAAGTAGCGTTGAATTTGTTGCTAATTATAGGTACATTTTTTAGCATTTTGTTTTAAAAATTGACGTAAATATTTGTTTTTTCGATATCGCCCATAAGAATCAAAAAATTCAGCAGTATTGTTTTTGCTAAAGTAAAATGCAACGTAATTGGTTCCCGGCTAATCAGAAGGATCAGTATTTGTTTTGATAAGGGCTGGTTTTGTAAATCTTAGATTTTTCAATTCATCCGATGGGAGAACTGCCTTTAATATATTTTTTGTTGAAATGTTGCATTTCATTAATTTTTCTATTTTATATTTCTCTGTTTATCTATATCTAGCATTGAATCGTATTCACAAAACACCAAACAAGTTACTGCTTCAGCTAAAGCTTCAGCAAAGCGTCCCTCAATTCCTATCGTCCCTTGTGAAATTAAGTTAGAGCAAAGAGTTGTATTTGAATGATCTGCTGTCAAATCGAATGCTAATGTAATTGTATTTGTGTCAAACATGTCCTTTGTAATTTGAAGACCTCTTTTATAGTGCTTTATACCATTCGCTTTAAGGAGCATATTGTATGCTCGTGAACTTTGAACGCTATCTTTGTTTGAAAAATCGAAATCTAATGGTTGAGATGCGACAAGTCCCCAAGTACTCCATTCACAAGAAGATTAAATCTTTGTAATTTAAAGTTCTCAAAGTAAAATGGATCTAATGATCGGTTGCCTGAATATGCTCTATTTTTAACCATACAAAATGCTAGAAAATTAGGTAGTTGACCAATAACTACATTCTCTATTGATAATGTATTGTTTCCTGGATAGAGAGGAAATGCTTTCACCTCTACTTTATTGTAAGGATATAATGCTGATTTATTTTGAATAACTCGATGGGGGCAAATAGAATTCAGAGTCCGACTCTAACAAATAAAATGCAGGTTTCTCTAAGTTGAATGTTATACGTAAGTCTACATTACTTATTAATAATTTATTCTGATTAAAAAAATTCGGAACGTTAAACTCGGGCGCAGCCGAGTTTGAGATACCCTGTACCTGTAGGGAGCGTAAATCAGTATTTCTGACAAAATAATAAAAATACCATCTGACTTCGATTAAATTTTGCACAATTGATTGGTGTCCTAAAGCACGACTTATTCCCAAATTTAATAGAGATATCTTTAATACCAAAGAAACTACGACGTTAAAACGATTTCTGCACTTCCAAGAGGCCATACGGAAACTATATATTATGGTACTCCGATCAGATTAAAACTTCGCTTTTTGGGTTATTACAAAAGAAACTATCATATGGTATTTTTGGCTGCGATTCGTGCATAAAAAACCCGATTTCTGACAAAAAACAAAAAATCTGAGTTTTTGTCCGATTAGCCCTATGTGATATAGCCATCTGATTTCAACAAAATTTTGTGCTATTAAAAACTTATACTAAAAACTCTCTTGTGCCTAATTTGGATGCGATTGGTTCATAAAGAACCCGTTTTCTGACAAAAAATCACAGAAATCGGATTTCTTGACCGATTAGCCCTATGGAGTTATATGATATAGTCATCCGATTTCAATAAAATTTGGAGTTATTCAAAACTTATACTAAAAACTGCCTTGTGCTTAATTTGGTTGCGATTGGTTCATAAATAACCCGTTTTTTGACAAAAAAGCACAGAAATCGGATTTTTTGACCGATTAGCCCAATGGAAGCTATATGATGTAGATGTCCAATTTTATTAAAACTTTGCACAGCTGCTGAGTATTTTAAAGTTCACATTGTTTCTTAATTTGAATAAAATATCTTCAAAGGTAAAGAAATTATGACGTTAAAACGATTTTTGCACTTTCGATCGGCCCTATGGGAGCTATATGATATAGTTGTCCGATCAGATCGTAACTTCACATCTTTATTAAGAACATAAAAGAATTTCTCACTGCAAACTTTCGTAATAATATGATAGCAAACCAAAAAGTTATGGCCTATAAACCTTTTACTTTTTTTGAGGTTGTTGTGGTTTTATACTTTTTATTCCGAACCTAAATCGGATATCGAAAAAGTATAATAAACTTAATCTAACCTGCAGAACAAATGATTATTAGCAACAAACCGGAACTTTCTAGGCCTTACCATCTCTGAGAACGAGGTGTTCATACAGACGGACAGACAGACGGACAGACAGACAGACATCTCTATGTTACATACATTTGACAAACTTAATATACCCTTGTACCTTTTTAGGTACAGGGTATAAATATCCCCATGTAATTTTCCAAATAATTCTACTTTATTGCTATTTTGAAAGAGGCTCTTGATTGAGACACTGCCATCTAATAGGTTGCGGTGTGAAGACATTCGTGGGTAATATCCTTGTGTAGCTAAATGACTTTCGCTAGCATCGCTACCATAATTTAATATTGTTTGAATATTTGATCTATAATGATAGTTGTTATCACTTTGTGATATTAAAGTATTGTTTAGGTACACAGATGAACTTCTAAACAAAGAATGTAATATATTATTCACTACGCTTGTGGAACTTCCGGTCAATTCGTTATTTTTTCCATCTCTTAGTTGAACGACCAGTCTTAAATAGACGCTAGATAAATCTCAATAGGATTCTCCATTTCCGAAGCACAATGCTGCTTGCTCCATCTAAAAATGCGATTGGATTGTGTAGTAGTAGTAGTAGTAATTGTATATAAGTATATTAGTATAAGCAATATTATAATATAAGAACTAATTATAAGAGATACAAATGAAAATAGTTGTACACACATACTGAATAAATGAAGAGTCAGTCGTCGTTGAGCTGAGACTGAGCGCACACTAAAGTTCAGAAGTGGTCGAACCGACCCAAGTGATCGTTTAAAAAGAAAAATTAAAAATTGGCATTCATGACTGTAATCCTGGCAATTATACATTAAAAGGACTAAAAATTCGGAACGTTAAACTCGGGCGCAGCCGAGTTTGAGATACCCTGTACCTGTAGGGAGCGTATTTCTGACAAAATAATAAAAATACCATCTGATTTCGATTAAATTTTGCACAATTGATTGGTGTTCTAAAGCACGACTTATTCCCAAATTTAACAGAGATATCTTTAAGACCAAAAAAATTACGACGTTAAAACGATTTTTGCACTTCCAAGAGGCCATACGGAAACTATATATTAAAAAACAAAAAATCGGAGTTTTTGTCCGATTAGCCCTATGGGAGCTATATGATATAGCCATCTGATTTCAACAAAATTTTGTGCTATTCAAAACTTATACCAAAAACTGTCTTGTGCTTAATTTGGTTGCGGTTGGCTCAAAAATAACCCGTTTTCTGACAAAAAAGCACAGAAATCGGATTTCTTGACCGATTAGCCCTATGGAAGCTATATGATATAGTCATCCGATTTCAATAAAATTTGGAGTTATTAAAAACTTATACTAAAAACTATCTTGTGCTTACTTTGGTTGCGATTGGCTCAAAAATAACCCGTTTTCTGACAAAAAAGCACAGAAATCGGATTTCTTGACCGATTAGCCCTATGGAAGCTATATGATATAGTCATCCGATTTCAATAAAATTTGGAGTTATTAAAAACTTATACTAAAAACTGTCTTATGCTTAATTTGGTTGCGATTGGTTCATAAATAACCCGTTTTCTGACAAAAAAAACACAGAAATCGGATTTTTTGACCGATTAGGCCTATGGAAGCTATATGATGTAGATCTCCAATTTTATTAAAACTTTGCACAGCTGCTGAGTATTTTTAAGTTCACATTTTTTCTTAATTTGAATAAAATATCTTTAAAGATAAAGAAATTATGACGTTAAAACGATTTTTGCACTTTCGATCGGCCCTATAGGAGCTATATGATATAGTTGTCTGATCAGATCGAAACTTCACATCCTTATTGCGAACATATAAGAACTTCTAACTGCAAGCTTTCGTAATAGTATGATAGCAAACAAAAAAGTTATGGCCTATGAACTTTTTCCTTTTTTTGAGGTTGTTGTGGTTTTATACTTTTTATTCCGAACCTAAATCGGATATTAAAAAAATATAATAAACTTGATCTAACCTGCAGAACAAATGATTATTAGCAACAAACCGGAACTTTCTAGGCCTTACCATCTCTGAGAACGAGGTGTTCATACAGACGGACAGACAGACAGACAGACAGACAGACAGACAGACAGACAGACAGACAGACAGACGGACATGGCTAGATCGATTTCTCTAGTCACCCTGATCATACATTAGGTAACTTTGGGGGGTCTCTGACGTCTCCTTCTCTATGTTACATACATTTGACAAACTTAATATACCCTTGTACCTTTTTAGGTACAGGGTATAAAAAGTCTGTGCGTGGAAAACAAACTTAAAAGTAGTGGCACAAAACTCGAATTGATTAAAAGTCTTGAAAATATTAAATTTATGTGAGTAGTTAGTATATGGGTCCCCGAAACCTATTGAATGTGAAAATTAAAAAAATCGACTGCTAAATGCCGCTAACCCCCCCACCAGCAACTCAAGTATTGGACTTCGAGCATAGAGGAACAAAAGAAAGTGAGAGCACAGTCTTACTTTAGACATTATCAGCATCGCCTCTTCACTAGCGCCAGCCTCGCATCAACTTTACCCGCTCAACTTCGTTCCCACCAGCATCACTATCGCCTGTTTCTCCAGATCCTACATAAACTGCTTCACCAGCTCCTTCGCCAGCTCCTGCATCGACCGCTTCGCCAACTCATCCGCTTCGCCAGCTCATCCGCTTCGCCAGCTCATCCACTTCGCCAGCTCATCCACTTCGCCAGCTCTACCGCTTCGCCAGCTCATCCACTTCGTCAGCTCATCTGCTTCGCCAGCTCATCCACTTCACCAGCTCATCCACTTCGCCAGCTCTACCGCTTCGCCAGCTCATCCACTTCGTCAGCTCATCCGCTTCGGCAGCTTCAGCATGCATTCCAATCCCAATGACATTTCAGTGATATTCATTGATAGTCAAGAGGATCCAATGTGGTCTACAAATGTGGAGACGGCAACACAAAACATATCAGTGGATTGGGATTGGTCACTGCCAAAGCGTCATACCCATTTCATACCAAGGTATGATTCCGGCGAAAATCTTATTTCTCCCGACACTTACGACCAAGTATTGGAGGAACTAGGATACGATGAGGAACAGCTACTTAATATAGCAAGCCAATGGAAGCTGGATGAAATATTTCAAGAAGTAAATGAATATATCGAGGAGGACCAAAAGCAAAAGGAAAAGGATGCAGTTGCTGGATTTTACAAGGACTCTGTAGATGACGACATACTTTTCCAATTTATGGAAGAACAGGAAAAGATGGACATGAAGAACGAAGACGATGAAATGCTCATGACAGCACTGGAGAATGCACTATATAATGATGACGATATACTCATTGCCGCACTGGATGATGACTGTGACGATATGCTAATGGCAGCAGTGGAAATAGAAAATTTGTAGTTCTATTATATTTTAAATCATTCCTTTAATTTAAACAAAATAAACAATTTTAAAATTAAAATTTTGTTTTTTATTCTGGACTCTTTAGTTTTGTTAAATTTTATTAAACATAGCATTTGCATACGTATTTGAGAGGATTTCACAGAATAAAAAAGAGAGTTTTCTCTCTATAGTTTATTTTAATGGCTCATCCAATCAAAACGAAATCATTCAAGAATAGATCCTACTATACTGCAAATGTAAAAGAGGAAAGAGTACACGAATTGAGGCTTGTGGGTGGAGTTACAGTCAATACCCAAAAATAAGAAGTGTAGCCTACCAACCTGTGCTTCTGAAAGCTAAAAAGAGAACACAACAAATAGGGTTTTGTCTGAAAGATGAAAAGAGAACATAACAAGTAGGGTTTTGTGGGAGGAGTCACAGTCAACATCTTGAAGGTATATAAGACAATTTCATTGTGATTTTTATTTAGAACTAAAATATCAGCGAATCATTAACACGCGTGGAAAAAATCTACCTGAAAATTGGATCATGGTAGGTAGTATTTATTATTTTTAGACTCTTTTCGAAGAAAAAGGAGTCTATTCACTTTGCTCTGATGTTTGTAACGCACAGAACCAAACATCGTAGACCCACAAAAGTTACATCTAGAATACTTAGAATCACTAGAGGAGTCGATATAGCCATGTCCGTCTGTCCGTCTGTCCGTCTGTCCGTCTGTCCGTCTGTACATATCAGATTTACTCCGTCAGTTTAAAAGCTATTTTGCTGAAACTTGGTATATAGCCTTCTTTTTTACCTAGGTAGTACACTAGTTTGAATCGGTCGGATCGGACCACTATACCATATAGCTGTCATACGAACCTAAATCGGTTTAGGCAATAACTTCCACATTTATTATCCGATTCTTTTCAAATTTGGCATGCGTATATTTTTTACAGCAGTTAATATATGCACCTAATTTCGTAACGATCGGACTACTATATCTTATAGCTGCCATACAAATCGAATTCGCCCTATTAACTGACCAACACCGTTCACGTGATTTACGGCAGAAACAACTGCGAAAAGAGTCTGTAATCTTCGACAACCAGAAGATAACGTTGGGATTTTTTTTATATTATATTTTCCTGCAGTTTCACATTCTGTTTGTTTATAGGCCTTCGTAGACAAGCTAATCACAATAGGATCTCCTATTGGTCAAGGGTATACCAAAGTGGAAAACCTGATTCAGGGTGTGAAATATTCTATTACGGACTGCAAGCTGAAAACGACTGAGTTTGGTGAAAAGATAGCATTATACCTGCAGGATGAAGAGAGAAAGAATCTGTGGATATTTCTACCTAAGCACTATGTAAAAATTTTTCCAGCGAAGAATCCTTTGAAAAAACTTAAGGAAAACGATATAACACATGTAATATATAAGGGGAAAGGATACAGTAGATACCACGCAGCGCATTTTGAATTTGTTTGTTCAATCTTATAGACAATAAGTACATACAATTTCGATATAAATAGTGTAGAAGACCAAA